>RHLO01000814.1:0-27450 GCA_003719415.1 Aspergillus olivimuriae
CGGCCGCGCAGCCCGCCCCCGCCGCTCCTAAGCCCGCCTCGACTCCAGCCGCTGTCCCCAAGGCCAAGGTCCTTTCTATCGGTGGCGCCAGCAACGCTCCCTCCGCTCCTAAGACCAAGGTCCTCTCTATCGGAACTCCTTCTCCTGCTCCCTCCGCCAACACGACGACCTCCTCTGGATCTGCGACTCCTGGAGACACCAAGGGAGCTGCTGCGGTTGATGCCGCTGCCAAGGTGACCGCCAATAAGGCCGTCGAAAAGACGGAGAAGAAGGCGGAACAGAAGGCAGCTGCCAGTGGAAAGTCTTCTCCCGCTCCGTCTGGCCGGTCTAGCCCTGGCCGCTCCAGCCCCTCCCGCGGTGAAGCCGCGAAGGCAGCGCGCGACTCCAACGCCATCGCGGCCGAGCAGAAGGCTGACGTGGACGAAGATACCCTGAAAGAAATCTATGGTGAGAAGAAGGAGCACGTTAATATCGTTTTCATCGGCCACGTCGATGCCGGAAAGTCGACGCTGGGTGGATGTATCCTGTATGTCACGGGAATGGTTGATGAGCGAACCCTGGATAAGTACCGCAGGGATGCGAAGGAAGCCGGTCGTGAGACCTGGTACCTCTCTTGGGCTCTGGATTTGACCAACGAGGAGCGAACCAAGGGAAAGACTGTCGAGGTTGGTCGTGGCCACTTCAAGCTCACCGTTCCCTCCCCCGATGGACCCATTGAGAGAAACTTCTCTATCCTTGACGCTCCTGGTCACAAGTCTTATGTGCACCACATGATTGGTGGTGCCTCCCAGGCTGACGTCGGTGTCCTCGTCATTTCTGCCCGTAAGGGTGAATACGAGACTGGTTTCGAAAAGGGTGGTCAGACCCGTGAGCACGCACTGCTCGCTAGAAACACTGGTGTCAAGAAGCTCATCGTTGCTGTCAACAAGATGGACGACCCCACTGTCGAATGGAGCAAGGCTCGTTTCCAGGAATGTACCGTGAAGGTCTCCAAGTTCCTTGAGGCCCTCGGCTACAAGAAGGATGACTTGACCTTCATGCCCATCTCTGCCCAGAGAACCTTTGGTGTCAAGGACCGCGTCCCCAAGGACATTTGCGATTGGTATGATGGTCCATCCCTCCTGGAATTCCTTACAAACATGGAGGTGCCCGAGCGCAAGATCAATGCTCCCTTCATGATGCCTGTCACCGCCAAGTACCGTGACATGGGTACCATGGTTGAGGGACGTGTGGAGTCTGGTGTGATCAAGAAGAATGGCAGCTGCATCATGATGCCGAATCGCACCAAGGTTGAAATCACCGCTTTGTACGGTGAAACTGAAGATGAAATCTCCACCGCCACTTGCGGTGACCAGGTCCGTATGCGTCTCCGTGGCGTGGAAGAAGAAGATATCCTTCCTGGATTCGTGCTTTGTTCTCCCAAGCGTCTCGTGCACACCGTCTCCAGCTTCGAGGCGAAGATCCGTATCCTGGAGCTCAAGAGCATTCTCACAGCTGGATACCAGTGCGTGATGCACGTGCACTCCGCCGTGGAAGAAGTTACTTTCGGTGCCCTCCTGCACAAGTGCGAGCCTGGTACTGGCCGTAAGAGCAAGCGCCCCCCTCCCTTCGCCAGCAAGGGACAGATGATCATTGCTCGTCTTGATGTGACGAGCGCTGCTGGTGCTGTCTGTGTCGAGCGTTTCGACGACTACAACCAGATGGGACGATTCACCCTGCGTGACCAGGTAAGCAGCATACCTGATTGAAATTGTCTTCGTTGATTCTAATCAAGTTAATAGGGACAAACCATTGCCATCGGTATGATCACCAAGCTGATCGGTGCCGAGGACAACTAAAGAAGCATACACTCAACATTGGCATTTCCCCCTATCAACTCAATTCACGGTGACGTTGGGCCCTGAATGGCCTGGGAGGTCTGGGTGGGCACAGGCAGGCCGGGTGATGAATAAAACAACCGTCTGCCGCGGTTGATGATGATGAACTTTGCGTTATAGATTATTCTTATTTGCTTTGCTGCCGGAATTGAAAAGTGATTGCAGTCGCATGCCCGTCATTGCCTATTACCCCATACCCTGATTACCCCATAAGCGCACAGATTCTCTCGAAGTTTCGCGCGCATGTTTATACAATGAATCTACTTTGAATTCTTTTCGAATAGATAGACATGTTCAGGTGATATTGATACTGTCACCATGAGCGAATAAACTATGTGCTCCCAAACCTCCAAATGACCAACAAACCGGGTATATCATTCAACAGCGTCTAGTGAACTCTATAGACATTGAATATAAGCAGAAAAGAAAGATCCCAAAAACAGACAAATCACCGCTTCTTCTTCCCAACCACCTTCGTAAACCCATCCTCATCAATCTCCGGCTCAACCTTCTCCCTCGGCGCCCTCGTCAAAGCCGGCGCCTCATCCATATCCATATCCTCATCCTCACTTCCCTCCTCCTCCTCATCATCCTCCTCATCATCCTCCCCCTTCACCCGCTGAAACCCCGCCGCCGCATTCCCCTTCTGCAAACTCTTCTTCTGCCACGCCTCCCACATCTCCTGGATAGGCGCAAACTCGCCCCGCTCCGTCATCGCCTTCATCGCCATAATCTCCGCCGCAACAGGCATCGCACTCTCATCCTCAACCACCACATCGAACTCATCGCTCATTACCTGGATCAGCACGTCCTCGAGATCTTCCGCGTCGGTCTCGGGCCGCTCGCTCAGCATGTCCGAGATGGCGCCACAGAGCCAGTCGCGCTTGTCGGCTGAGGTGGGCCCGCCCCAGTTGGATTGTACGGCCAGGTTCATCGCGGGCCAGTTGTTGATTGCGAGGGTGATGCCCAGGTCGAGGTAGTTGGTTGCTGGGGATTGGGAGGAGGGTTCGGGTTGGGACATTGTGGCCTTTGTTTTTCCTCTTTTCTTTTCGGTTGTGTTGTTCTTTTTGTTGGTAGTTTCTTGAGGTCTGTGTTGGTGGGGTTGTTGGTTTGAATGCTCTTTTTTGGTGCGTCGAGCGGGATGTGATTTTTTTTTTTTAGAGCAAGGTAGGTAATTGCTTTCTGTCCTGCGTTTGCGTGGTGGGGTTCGTGACGGGGATTAGATCGGAAGGTTGGTTCAATGGTAGGGTTGATCGGGGTGTCGTACGATGTAGAACGGTCGTTCTTGTGCTCGTGGTGGGCGAGACTGATGGCTAGAATCGCGGTGGTGGGAGTGGTGGTGAAGATGTTGGAGGATATTTTTGCTTTATCGCGATTAGATACGAACGGACCATCTCAGTCACGTGATTATCCAAAAAGGACAGCCAACAACATCAGAATTCTTAGCACTATCTTCCACATAGGTCGTTCTTGACTTGTTTCGTCAGTATTACGAGAAACTGAGATATCTTTTGGTTGTCCGAGGTGGTTTACTACGATCAAAGAGAACAGCATGGAAGGTTATAGTACCAGTTGAACCGCTGCAACCCACCAGTGGTCAACACAACTTATTTCATGGAACTTGAGTACCCAAAGTTTCAATTACGGAGCAAGTACGGAGTAAGGCAATTCGTAAAGAAACAGACAAGATTTCACTTTGGTCACAAATCTGCGCGACAAACAGGATGAAGTTGATAAAACATTCACAATAACCAATCAATAATGGACACTACAACAGATACTAGCAAAAAATACATACTATAAACAACATTACTCCCGCAGCATTCTCTCCCTCACAACTCCTCCTCGACACCATCAACGTGCTCCCCATTGCCGTTCAGCTCCGCCTGCGCATCAAACAACTGCCAGTCTCGGAACTGCAGGTCAACCTGGTCTTCAGTACCGGAAGCCTTTCCACCACCGAAGGATTTCAAGTTCCACTTCTCGACGCCTTCAATGCCTTTCAGATCCTCGGGGAACTCCCGGTACAGATCGGCATTCAACCGCTCGTACTCGGTATAGTCCTTGGGCCAGTCACCCAGACGCTCGGCAGAGAGCTTGAGAAGATGGAAGTGCTGACGCACGTATTCGCCGGGGGCGAGCGCCGGGGCACTCGTGGTGCTGTTACTGAGGTCGACTTCGAAGGCGGAGTGGCCGTCAAGACTCATGCTGGCATCCATGCCGTATTCGAAGTCGGCAGTGGTCGGGTCGCTGAAGGCGCGGAGGACATTCTCGTGGATGGTCGCGCTCTTCTTGTAGTAGCGTTTGGCGAGATTACCGCCATCCTTATGCGAGAGGTAGCGCTGAGCCACGCCAGTGTATACCTGGGAGAGAAGAACGGACATCTCCAAGGTGCTGGGGTGGCGAGGACCATGCACACGACGGCAGTTGTAGACGACGTCCTCGGCCAGACGGAGGGCGCCGGTGAAGTCCCCGACCAGATAGCGGACCATGATGAAGCGACGACCAAGTGCCAGCTTGAGGTTCGATTGCCAGGTGCGCTGGACTTCGTGGCTGTTCCACAGTCCAGTGAGAAGCCAGGCCAGCGTCTGGTAGTCTTGTTGCTCGCCAAGGATACCAATCAGACTGTTCAGGTGGTCAACATCTGCCTGCGCGAGATTGATATTGAGCTCCTTGATCACCCGGAGGGCGTCTTGCAAGATGATGGCAGAGGTCTGGAGAAGTTTCTTGTTGGTGGCGCCGGGGACACGAACAGCGAGGCCACGGCCGGAGATGGTCATACCCAAGGTGAAGACGAACTTGACGATGGCGTCGGAGCGGTACGAATCCTGAGCAGTGATGTATCGGAAGGAAGCGAGAGCAAGGCTGCAGGCTTGATCCAACTGCCCGGCCTGCAGGAGTTCCACAACACGACTGTTTGAAACGATACCCACCGAGCGGACGAAGCTCTGAGATCGGTGGACGGTCAAGTAATCCAGCATGGTTCGCAGGAAGATCTCCACCTGCGCCTCATCTGTGACCTTGATACGTTTCCCTTCAGTGGCGATAAAGTAGCTCTTGAGATCGGCGAAGACGCGAGTGGCAGAAGCATGACGCTCGTTCTTAGCGAGGAATTGGCTCAAGCGAGAGGCAGAAAGAGTCACGGAATAAAGCGTGCTGGTCTTGGACTTGATCTCCTTCCTGAACTCCTCGAAATAGACATATTCGGTAGTCAGGGAAGCAAGAATCTCCGTGACACTGGAGGAACTGCGACGTAGGCTGTGCTGCAGTTGGGCCAGGAAGACCAGGCTGTGGTGTTCTTTGGACGAGAGGTTGAATTTCACCGAGTCGGCGTTGCTGGTATCCTTCAGGATAGCCTGGCGGTAGATCTCCTCGCTCAACTCCGTGGCCTTCTCCGTCTGACCCACTGCAATGTAGCTGGCTGCGATACTGGCGGCCGCCGTGCTGAGGGTGGTGGTGGAGGTTTCCGAAGAAAGAATCTGCACCGTCGCCTGCTTCAGCTCGTTGATAGCCGTCTTCGTCTCGTTGACCTTCACGTACAACTTCACCATCTCCTCCATCTTGGTCAAGGATTCCACGTGAGCCCACCCGTAGCTCTGGCGCATCGTAGTCACACGCTTGCGCACCACCTCCAATGCCTGGTGGATCTGTTCGGTTGAAACGGTCTTCTCCTTCGTCGTCGACGAGACCATAGCAGCCCGCTCTTCATAGATCGCATCTAGCGTTGACGTGATTTCCTCGTGGTTCACCACGTCTGATTTGAGCTTAAGCAGCTCCTTGTAGAGCTCAATCGCCTCAGTCTCATAGCGTCTCGACTCTTGACACAGCTTCGCAAGCGTCCAGGTCGCCTTGACCGTCACGGAGGCTGACATGCCAAACACGGTCTTGCACTTGCTCTGGTACGACACTGTTACCTTGTGGATGGTCGTGAACTCAGCACGCGTGGTCCGAAGACACTGCGTATAGCGATCAAAGACCTGCTGGACAAATTCATGGTCCTGGAAGCGAGGAATCAACTTCTGCTGGTCGAGGAAAGTCTGGAAGAGCACGCGATAGTGATGCAAGGCGTCCGACGAGCGGCCCTGGTTCCACAGCTCAGTGGAGACAATTATCAGCGCCTCCAGGGCGTCTGGATGACAGGTTGGAGAGCCTTTGTTCAGTTTCTGGATGATCTGCTGGTAGTAGTCGATGAAGATGGGACGGGGTCGGGAGAGCTCAGCCAGGGTCCAGAGCTGCCCGATAACGACCTTATCCTCGGGACCATAGTGGCCAATGTAGTCGTTCAGCAGTTCTTGGTGCATGTTGATGATCATATCGGTCTGCGATGAGGCCTGGAAGAACCGGAGGAGCTCTGAGAAACCATGCTGGCGCAGCTTGTCCTCGACGTTGCGGCCGAAGCGCAGGGCGCGGTAGATTCGCACGCGAAGGTCCTGTTCCTTCGTTGTGCGACGTCGGAAATGGTAGCACTGACAGAGACGCTCGGCCAGGGATACAGCGTTGTCAACGTTGGTCGCGGGGAGGGCGACGTCCTCGAGTAGAGGCGCAAAGAGAGAGGGCCAGATGCCACGGAGGATCCGCTTGATGACCCGCGATGAATCGCGCCAGCGGTGCTGCGACATATAAAGCTGTACAAGACTTTCAGTCGCCTTGAAAGAGGACTGGTCGACGGTTGTGGTGGTCGTCCACTTCTCAATGATCATCTCCTCGAGAGTCGACTCCGAGGTGACGGAGGCCGAGGAGCTGACAGACTGGATCACTTCTTTGGAGGTGCTCTCGATGCTCTGCTGGATCTCCTTGTAAGTGGAGGTCTGGGTGCGGTTGATGCTCTGATAGTACTCTGAGCAGTGCTTGAAAACAGCCAGAGCAGTGGTGGAGAGGCCGACGGTCTTCATGACCTGGGCAATCTGCTGATAGTATGAGATGGAGGATTCGGTGATGGAAGAAGACTGCTGAACATCTTGCCAGAAGCTGGACACAATTGACGAGACCTCACGGTCCCTCTTCTGAGACCGGAGGAAGTGAATGTAGGCAAGAATGGCTTTCATCTTCCTCTCCTCCAGCTGAGCGGTTGCCTGGATGCGGTGCTCCTCCGTCACACGCTGCCAGATTTCAACGTATGTGCGCTCAGAGAGCTCGTATAGCTTTTCGGCGGCATACTTCTCTGCCATTTGGAGGGACGCCTCGAAGTCATAGTGGGATTCGATCACCTCATCATGTTCAGCACCAAAGAGAAGCAGGGTGCCAGACTCGGTGACAACTTGCTGTGGGGCAGTCAATGCAACATCGAGGTGGGAAGTCGTGCCTTGCGCATTGCTATCATACTCTGCATCTGTAATGATGCTGATATCTTTCAGGATCTCTTGGGCTTTCTTCTCCTCCTTGACCATGTAGTAATGCTCGGAGAGCTGCTTCATAATGGTCACCACGTTCTCAGAGGTGCTGTTCTCCTGGACCTTGTAGCATTCGATCAGGAGAATTAGACACTTCTCTCTTTGAACCATGATCTCCACATTGGAGTTGGTGATCAACTCCTGGGTCAGCTCAAGGAAGGTCTTGGTCAACTGCATCGTCAGATGACTCTTCACCGTCAACAGGCTAGAGCTGGTCTGCGTAGCCTGGTAGAATAGCGGAATGGCTTCATCGGGCCGACCCAGCTGAATGTAAAGTTGGGCCAAGAAGATAACAGACTGGAAAGTGACCACATTGTTATCCTTCAAAATCTCACGGAAGACGTTGACGATAACGAGGCGGTAGAAGAGGAGAATGGCAGTTGGCAGGCGTTCCCAAACCGCATTCTGAAGGAGGACAACTGTAGTCGAGACAGGCAAGAACTTGCCAAACTCCTTGGCAGCGCTGACGCGGCCATCCTTTGCAAAGACAGCGGTCTGTCTGAGGTGCAGGGGCCAGTATCTCAGCGCAAAGTCCAGAAGAGGATGCTTGTTCAACAGGTTGTTGGTGTCGTGCGAGTTCAAGGAAGTCAGCGAGGGTTCCCGTTGCTCGGTGACGGTGCACTTGATGTAGATAAGCAACCTGGTCACCAAATCGGCATGGCGATCCTTCACGTTAGGGACGAGTTTACCCTTGGCAAACACCTCGAGAAGGGCGGTCCGGATGAGGCCGTGGCGCAGGTACACTAGACCATCGCGCACGAAGACCAGGGACTGAACAGTTCCTAGACGATGCTCGCCGAGAACCTCAACCTCACTCTCTACGACGGCCTGCTTGTCGATTTGGATCGAGGACAATAGAGAAAGCTCCTTGATCTGCAGCGGACGCTCGACAGTTGCCAGCCAAAGCAGCATCTGCTTTGCCTCGAGGGTGACCTTGGGATTATCCACCGCAGCCTGGACAAAATCGACAATGGTATGCTTGGCGTTGACCAGAGAATCCACAATCTTACGAATCTCCTCAGGCTTGTCTGCCTCGCGTGCACGCTTGACAGCCAACTTGGCCCACAGGAAGGAGCTGTCCGCGGCATCGGCAATGCGACTGATGATCGTCTCCTGATCCAACTCAGACATGGACTGGAAAGCCTTGTTTCGGAAGTGGCCTCGAATCACAGCAGAGACATCCTCAAAGGTCACATCCTCGGTGATGGGCACACAGGCCTGAAGCTTAGCGGCTGGCGGCTTCTGCGCACCAAGGGCAATAAGTTTGACGTTTACCGCAGTAGTAACCACCGAAGTCAACTTCTGCATGAGAGCAGTTTCACCGCAAGAGGCCTCATCAACTCCATCAATGACGAGAATCAGGTCCTTGGCTCCAGGGAGACGTGCAGCCAAGGCTTCCTCCAGTGCAGTCCACAGAATCTGGTCGTAGTCTTCTTCGGTGGTGCTCAGCTTGCTGCGCTGGTACGCGTCAGTCAAGATCTGGAAGAGTTGGACATTGCCGATGCGCTTCTCGAAGAGCTGGTAGAGAATAGTGCGGGCAACGGCACGAGCGCTGGTCTCGGCCGGGATTCTCGAGTTAATGGGGATGAACAGAGCATTGTAGGAGACACCGCCAATGGGGTGTTGCAGGTGATCAACAATCACAGAAGCCAGGACGGTTCTGCCCGAGCCGGGTTTTCCAACGAGACAAAGAGTCCGCAGGTCACTCTTCAAGAAGCGAGCCAAGTATGAGTACATCCACAGACAAGTGAGCTCTTCTCGCTCATGTGCTAGGTGAGAGACACTATCTGCGATGTTGCTGAGGACACGGTCGTCTGGAGACAGCCAGGACTTGACGGACTGGACCTCGGCCACTGATAGTATAGGTCAGATGTGTTCAGTCTTTAGTATGGTGAAAAGGAACAATGGTCTATTCACCTCTCTCGCTATCCACACTCTCCCTCCGAAGCTGGTGTCTCCACATGGAGATGGTGATCTTCTCGCAACGCTCACGGTATGTCTGGATCTGGACGGGGAAGGTACGGTAGATGTCGATGTGGATGCGCTTTCGGTTCATTTCACGGATCGACTTGCGGAAGTGTGTTGACACGGCGGCAACGAGAGTGACCAGGTCACCGAGAGCAAGGACTAATTGGTCACAGATGTCCTGGTTGATCTCAAACAGCGCAGTGCGCTCGAGGAGGTTCGCCAGGGTCATCGAGGTGCTGTAGAAAAATCCGAAGGAGACAATCAGGGCCTGCCAGTTCTCCTTGCCCAGCTATCAAAGCACACATACGCACATTAGCATTCAGTAGCCTTGGAGAGCGAGAATGGAAATCACCTCAAAGAGCATGGCACAGTAGCCGTAGGCGAGATCCGCTGCCAGAAAGCTATCTCCAGCGAATGGCTCCATAGCCTCAGTGAAAGAATGGATTCGCTCCACAAAGAGCTGAGCCCATGCAAGCACCTTATCGTATGTGCTTCCCTCCGCGGGCACAAGGCTCATGCGCTGGTTTCTAATCCATTCAAGAAGGGAAAGATGGTTGTTGTCACTGAATATGTTTGAAGAGGCGATGCTACCAAGTTCATTGCCGTTCTGACGCTTCAGTCCATCGACCACGCTGGTAATATTCGTGGTTCTGCTCCACTTCTTCGAGCTCACCCGTGCAGATGCAAACGAGTGGGACATGCTTTCATTGTCCATGAAGCCCGAGATACGCCGGGGAGCCGGCGAGAAGATTCGCGGCATGTTGGAAGGTGTGGGAGAGATCATGGAAGGAGCCATGGTGACTATAGGAGTCTCAAGGGGTATCTTAGAGGTATGCAATGGGCTGGAAGATGGGGTCTTGGATACTTCGACCACCTGAATGGGGGTTTGTGTGGCCTGAGGGAGGGTTGGCGGAAGGGTGCGTCGTGGGGGATGATCAGAGTCGGGTATCGCTTCACTTGAGGGTTGACAACACCTCAACACCTTGCAAAGAAGACACAATGTGGCGGTTGAGGGAATTAAATATTAGACTGGGCGTAGGAGAGGAGTCGAGATGACGCAAAGGACTATTTCGACCCCGAAGCGATGCTCAGCTATATAGCAGTTTCCGGTCCCAACCACCGGCCACGCCGGGTGGATCAGCTTCAGCCCACGATACGCCACTATTGGAAATCAGGCATGGCAAAGGACTGTAATTGATTAACTGCAGTGGGTACTGCAGCCCCCCCTCTCTTCACTATTTCCACGATATCGGCGGCGGTCATCCAGTCAGAGTGTTCAGGCTTCAAACTCTGCGAGCAGAAGGCAAATCCCTACGGTTGCAAGCATAGAACCTTATCCAGGAGATATGACGGTAATATTTCATGGGATTTGGGAAGAGACACTTTACCGAAGATCAAGCATGAATGGGAGGAGGATTCTTGCGTGTGCGCAGATCACATACTTTCCTTTCCTGTGGAATCAAGCGAGACACGGCAAAAGCTCCACCGAGAGATCGGGGACGAGAATCGTGATCGGGGACGAGAATCCATTACTAGGGCCAAATGTACCTAGGTAGGGGCAATGGCAAAGCCCGATGGAATGTCTTGGAAAGTCCACCCCAGTCCCTCAGCTCCATCTTGATGAGACATCTTGTGCTGTGACCCTAATATGCGTATTACGCCTGTCGATCATGCCCTAGCAATCAGTTCAACCCACGAATCTATCCATGCGAAAACAATCTAAGGCGCGAGAATGAGCTCATGCCTGCTACACTCTGTGTACATCCCACCTCGAGCCATTGCGTGGCGTTGGCAATGGAAAGCCGTGGAGATAGCCATCCGATGTGTAACAGGATGCACCCCGGTGAAGCACTGCATGAAGACGCTCAAAAGCACAGCCCCGCAGGGTTGATGGAAGGTAATCATAAGCGCTCGCCATGTCTATCAGCTCAGCTGGACACGGACATCGTCTGGTCGGATAATTCCATGTCGTGTTTAGCGACATGGGTCAATTGGCTCTCAGAGCTGCAGCGTAGACCCACCGGTTCCCCGATGGCTTGGCTGAATCTCATTTTCGATCTCCAAAAAGAGAGGTAAGGAGACAAATACATACCTAGTAGGTCAATCTAAAACCGGACTTCATGGCACTAATCGTTAGTGTCGAACTCAGTCCCCTTGGGAAGCCAGACAGAGACCGCACAGAGTGCCCAAGAAGCTCTGGATCCTCTTGAATATCCGCGCTGGTAATGTCCTACGCATGGTGCCTGGCTCCTACAGAAGGCCACGAAGACAAATGATCTGGACCCGGCTACTCCGTACTGTCACTAGGGGCCTTCTCACCAGAAGGGAATCTCAAATTGGAACGGGTGTTTTTCCTTTCTTGGTCGAGTGTGTCGGGTATCTGAGATATTCCTAGTGTGGTTGATTCTCTATGAGCAGCCTATCATTTCCATAAGGACTTGTTCAGAGGTGTGGAACACGCATATGATATTAGCTGTAGGTCTTCGAAAGATTCGAGCAGAGAATCTTCCGCACAGGGGACCTACTTGACATGAATGAATTGACAGGAGTCAATCCATATCTCTTGACAGGACCATGGTGTGTTGCCGGCCAACAAGCTCTCCCCACATTGCCCGTCAGAACATGTAACCGGGTCGGTGGAAGTGCAGAGGATGGCCTCTCCAGCCGGCCACCCAGGAAGACCAGCATGCACGTCTAGCGCCCGCGGCGCCAGCGACGTGCGGGCATTCGGAAGCGAGAGGCCGCGACAGCGGATGGAAATGATGTGGAGGGAGGAGTGGAGACCAAGCAAACAAATGCATTTCAGCTGCTCCCCCACTGATGGGCATGTCTCCAGTTTGCCTGCAGTTCTCACCAGCCATAGACTCAGATGGCGTCCACTCACGATCCACTGTAATGCAGAAACTAGTTGGAATGCACCACCTCCGGAAGCATCCTGTGTGACATTAATTGGGGTATTAAGCACGGCGTCTCCGGTCCCAACATCTGATCGGGAGGGCAGGTTGCCTTCCCATCCGGGCCTGTAGCCAGCCCTGGGCGGCTATGCACGAGGACGAACACCCGATCGCACAATCGCCCATTGCGCCTTACGGTGCTGAGTTATCGAAGGAATTTATGGCCGTAATGGCTTCGTTCCATCAAGTGTGCCAGCAATTATGTTGGAACTGTGCACCGGAGAATGGGATCAGTCATTGATCACACATTCCATCATCTGTGGGGGAGCCAGAAACCGCGCGGATGCATGGGGGTCTCCCAGTCATGGAACAGCCAGCCACAGCGAGAACAATGAGTCGTAGCTAAGCAACATAAAGAAAATCAAAATCAAAAGGAAAATTTAAAAAAGCATGGATCCTCCAGATCCCGATCTGATTGACGGTCGCAATCTGGGAAATATCCGGGAGTGTGGGTTGATGGGTGGGCGTGTCCCGGTAGTGCATGCACGATACTGGGGAGACTTTCTCGATCGACAGAAGGGAATGAACCTGTCCTCAGCCGGGTATGTGGAGCTCGCTTCTCGCCTGCCGTCCGCAGCTGCTATGTATTCCAAATCATACTCCGTACCCTGTCGGAGGTGCATGGTGGTTGTGAGGGGAACCAGAGCGTGCGGGTCAGCATCTGCGCCCGAGTTTCCTTTCCCAGTCAACGCTGCATGAGAGTGGAACATGATGTCCATCTGGCAAAGCTCTGGTCAGTAGGCAGTACGAGATAGCAAGCGAACAACAGAAAAGAACCTCGAGGCCAGGAAAAAGAAAGGATGAGAGCCGACAGGGATGGCGGGAGGATCTGACGCGAGCTGGAGTGATGGAACGGAATGAGGGGACCGGCTGTCATCGTGGGATTCCCATAGATCCTTCCTCGGGATCGGAGGAGAGGCATCTCATCAGTCATCCCAGCCAAATGATGGTCCATCGATCGTGTCATGGTCATTCCTGTCCATGAGTCGCGAGGGAGCCTCATGAGGTCGGCTCTAAGATTGTGCCGGCGGATGTGTTGGGAGGACAAGACGGGCCGCCCCGCCGATCGATCCGCTCGCTTCCTTCAGTCTCTTTTTCCTCGATATGTACTTCGACCCTCTCTGCACCAGTGTGGATGCATCCAATACCATCCGGGACAACCGCCTCGAAAACCCCCTGTCACGGCGATGCACCGCAAACAGCTCGGTACTATGAGACTCTTTCATCCCACCTGTCATCTCGTGCAGTCCATCCCAGCCCTCAGTGGATCCTGGACATCCGCACCATCTCCACTCCTTCTGCAGTCCGGTGGGCTGAGCTGAGCTCACAAGCGGCCCGGAGACCATGCTCAAATCGCTCATGGGCCACCTCCTATGTGGGAAGCATTGGCGGTGGAAACAAATCAGCAGCCTGTGGTTGACTTCCCACAGAGGAGAATTACTTATATCCAACCTACCCCCAGCCTCCCACGCGCAGGCCTCCATCAGGCCTTGTCTACGCCCATCCAGATCTGTGTCAAACATATCTCAAGCAAAGGAAAAGAAGAAAAAGTCCATGTCGCGCACGGCTGCCTCGACTATTCCCCGAAAGTTAAGAACACCCCGATGACAATCATCTCCCCTGGCTGCCAAACTGTCTTCTCCGCAGGGCCTCCCGGACAACACCATACCTCGTTGGCCTCGCGCTAGCCTATCATTAACAAGTGCCGGCCCCCCGCCCAGACCACCGGCGAGGAGATTGGGAGGGGCCATCGACGCTGCAAAACCTTATTATTGGAGCCGAGACTCTCGTGCAGGAGAACACCTGGAGAGGGGGGACAGCGATCGTGCGTACCATGGGACGAACCCTCCCCACTTCACGTCATAATCGCCTGTGGTGAACGACCCAGTGAGTCGATTTCCTGGTTGATTCAGGCACCCAAGCGGGGGGGCGCAAGAACAAGAAACTCCATCAGTGGGGGCAATGAGGTCCGTACTTGAGCGACACTGACTCGCACAGTTGACAACCAACCGAAAATACTGGAATATGTAATTCCTTACCGGGCCACCCACCGGGCCACCCGACCGAAACCGCCCAGAGCGGAAAAGAAAAGAAAGAGACACGGTCTACTCCGGAGTACAGGGGGGGAAAAAAGTAAAAATAAACACAGCTCAATGGGGTGGTCAATTACCTACCTTACTCCGGAGTACTAAGGAGTAGGTACAGTCTGTCCCGAGGACGAATCCAAGCTTCTTCATCCCACGAATCAAATCGCCAGGATCCCTGCCGTCACCATGAACAGGTGCTCGCATCATCAATCGCTTCGTCCTTCCTCCCATCACCATCACCTTCAAGGATGTCGGGGGCACTCATTCGTTTTTCCACCCCAGTCTCCTCTGGGTCTGGCCCCTCGTAATCCGGTCGCTCCGAGTCCCCGCCGCACAAACCTGTCCTATCCGCGTCGTCTCGATCAGCCAGCCTCGCACATCTGACCCAACGCACCTACGCGCCACTGGCTGATCAAAGCGTTCCGTCATGCTCTCGACCGCGACAGACAGTCGTCAGACTAAGGTAAACGGTGACAGTGAGACGTAAATCTGAACCTCCAGCGCGAAGGAATATTCTCTGATGGGATCGATTGCTTTGTTGCGTACTGTCGAAGATACATACGGGATCGATCCCCTGCGAATCCAAATACGCAATGCGCCCATGAAAGGAGAACGGCATGTCGAATAAACAATAAAGAGCAAGATGGACGTCGCACGGTCGGCATCATGACCTCCTACAAAAGGACTTTCCTCACACACAATGGCAAGAGTCGAGCCCGTCGAATGGAATTTCCGGGGCACACGAGCAGAATATATATCGATGTACGCACAAAATCAAGACCAACAAGACAACCACCCGTATTCCTACCCCCGTTCTATGCAGAAACTATGCGCCTGGTATATCCATCTCGCATGCGCCACAGAAGAAAAAAATAGATCCTATATACAAAGAAAATGAAGATGTTGTCAAGGGATATACCGCAGAATGCACACATGTCGTCCACAACGCCGCCCATGTTCCAGTCCTTTTTCTGAACAAAAGAAGAACGAAAATATAGCCCATCATTTACAGAATATAGCTCAGCGTTTCCTGAGCTCGAATCGCCGTGGCGATATGCCAAGGCATCGCACTGCGCTGCACAGTGCGCGTTCCGCGAATGCGGGCCAGTGTTGCCAAGTCGCGATACATCTGAAGAATTTCCTGGAGAAGCAAATCGTATGAGGAGGTTCGTTGCGTGTAGATCAGATTGACGGTCATGGTGTAGACGCCGTCGCCGTCCGTGGCGCCCTTGCGACGAAGAAGGTATCCACTGGCGAGAGCTGGACGGTAGTCCATCAGATGGGGGGAGCTGTTCAGTCGGTGGGACAGCGTTACCGCCCATGAGTCGTCGGAGACATCCGTGAGGAGGGATTCGGACTCGGCCTCGGGTGCACTGTCCGTGGGTGTTGGGGCATTCGCCACGCCGTAGCCTGCACTAGGGGGCGTGGATGCATTGCCCGTTTGATCGGGAGAGAGGATACTGGGATTCGGCGTAGCGATCGGTGTGGATGATGGATTGAAGACGCTCATTGGTATGGGAAGCACGGGGGGCTCGAGGTAGAGGTCAGGCGTAGGGTTGACGTTAAGAATTGTGAGCTCTGTAGGGGACGTATTGTTCTTGTTGTGCTGCTCAACAAAATTGGTCCAGGCTGGAGGGCCATGCATCGTCAGCGATAAAAGGTTCAAGATAGATTGGGCGAACTCACAGTCGACCTCGTCCTGGTCCACAGGCTCGGAGTTGATAAGGACAATCCTCCACCTCGCTTGAATCGTCTCCATGATGTCTTTGGTAGCACCCCAAACCTCGCTCCGTACGTCTTGCAGGCTTCGAGATGCACTTGCATTACGGAAACGTAGATTATACGACATGCTTCGTTGGAGGGCTCCCGTGTTATCGGACCAGGCGACGGTTATCCAACGTTGATCTTGGCTTCTAGAAGATGCAATATGAAGGCACTTGCCCTCCTGTAATGGCGAGAACCTTTCCGAGGCGAGTCTGAAATTGATATGCTTGGGCAGGGGTTCTGCGAGAAGAACAGGTGGCGCACAATTGACAAGGCTTGTCTGTTGATCTTTGGGCGGGCATCGGCTGTAAACCTCCAAAGCTAGGTGCAAGTATTGGGTCTGCGGAGGAATCACCAAAGATTCGGTAGACATGATAAAATCAATCGGGATGATCTGCAACACCAATTCATTGAGTTGGGGGGTTTGTTGCTTGTCTGCATCGGAGATGTATTTTTGGAACAACCCCCAGAAGGCGGAACAGATGTCGGTCAGGGCAGCGGCATGAGAGAACGGGTTGATGATGTAAATGACCAAATTATCTTTATTCGGAGGGCTCTTGAGGAAAGCATTTCCTACGCAAGTTAGTACGACTGATTTCATTTGATAATCAATGAACTTACCCAGATCTTCGCAGATGCTTTTCAATGTTTGCATTGCAGTAGAGTATTCCGGCATGTCGTCAGAGGCAATATCCCACGAGCCAAGCCCTCGGTCAAATGCCTCGTGTTTATCCCCTCGAACATGCTTTCCCAGATTGCAGCTCGAATACTCCAGGCTGAGCCGATCGAGGAAAGCATCGGCAGCACCGGCGGCAACACGAGGATGGATACAATAAGCGAATATGTCCTTTTGCCCAAAAGCAGGTTCCAATCCGAACGTCTCCCAGAAAAAGATGCTTGGGGGCAATGCTTCCAGAAATTCCTTGCCTCGACGAACGCGCAGATGTGGTGGCCCTAGTTTTAATACTGACCCTTGTACTGTATCTTTGCGCTGGGTGGGCTGACGAGAAGTCCCGTTGTCGCTAGGGGACGATGCACCACGGTCATGTAGTGCAACATAGCTGTTGAGATCGAGCCTCTCTATTGCCCCCATGACAGATGAGTCTTCGAGGAACGTTTGAATGGAATATGTTTCAACTTCAAGGTCAGAAAGAGTGCAAACACCATCGAGCTTGTGATCCAAAGACGATTGGGTGACTTGATCCACTAGCAGTTGGGCGACTTGTACTTGAAAATCCCTGCGCCCAAGGGCAGGGAAGACCTGGTTCTCCTGGAATGAGAAGTATCCCGTCATTGACCAATCCGAGGATGTCGAAAGGAAATTCCCCAGGAATATAGAGTGGTCAATTTTCGGTGTTGGCGTTCCCTTGTCACCTTCCAATGATTTAGCTTGGGACAAGGCCAAGGAAGTTCCCGAGTTAGAGCGGGCACGCTTCCTTTTGAGGTTTGACAGAACTGTAGTAGAGACATCGCCTTCTGAAATATCGTCATCACTATCGTTGCTGGATTCAGAACCCGAGTCTGAAATCGAATCGTCCTGCTTGGCTTCGCTAGATGGGCTATCGTGGCCATCCAGGTTGCGCGACAGGCCAGTCGCTACTGGAAACCGTCTGGTGCGACGAGGGAGACCGACAGTGGGAATATCACTGGTAGATCGAGCAACCACTTTGGACGGACTTGGGCCAGTCATGTTAAAGTTGAATTTTCCATCAGCACCGTATTTCTGATCCCAGGCGGAGATGTCTTCTTTGAATGTGATAGGGTTGTAGTAGCTGTGACTCTTTCCTTTCTGGGTCGATGGTTGAAGATTTCCATTGGTCCCAGAAAAGAGAATTTTTTTAACCTCTACAGGACTCAGCGGTGGGCTGATTATGCTCTGGCTTTGTTCTCTTTGCGAGGGATGCAGGGGAGTGCTGTCTTGGACGGGCGTCTGTGTGCCCACCGGGTCTGCTAAATCATCCGTAGTTGAAATTTGGGGCACCGGAGTCTGCCCCACTGGGTCCGATTTTGCGTTGGGAGCCTCTGCAAGGATATCTTCATCAATAATGGGAGGCTCTGTAGCTGGTCCGACTGAATCCATCAAGTCAGATATCTCCCCAACACCATCCGCGCCCGGCCCGGCACCAAGGCCATCAAAATCGGGGTTGTCGAAGAAGCTGAAGTCAGCATCGGTGATTCCTTTAGCTCCAAAATCTCTTTCATTCATGTCTCCGAATAGGTCGTCGTCTTCATTTGTGTCGTAAAGACCGGACCCTACCACCAGACCTGCAGACGGACCAAAGTCCATCGGTGCGTCGGAACGTCCATTGGCAGATGAAGACTCAAGATATCTGGATTTTCCCAAATTGTGCATGACAGATGACCCAAGGTCTGAATCGTCCCCAAAAGCGTCTGACGGGGCCATCGCGTTGAGCCCGAGGCCAGTAGCCCCGTCTGGTGGAGTGGGGTAAACAAGATTTGCAGTTTGTAGTTCGGGATATTGAGAAGCTCGAGAGAGGCTTTCCACGCCTTCGGGAATGTCGTTTGTGGTAGAAAGAGTTTCTTGATCCTTAGCATGGCTTTCTTCATGATCCGCTTGGGCACTGGGGTTAAGCTCCTCGATCTGGGGAAGTGGCATCTCATGCCAACTCTGCGCGAAATCTAATGGATCAATTATATCATCCCCGATCCATTTGACAGGGTCAGATATCAGCGACTTTGTCCTCTGAAAACAATAAATATCTGGCCAAAGAATGCGTTTTAGAGGGATCGTCGATGAGGTGTCGCTAGGCCGCCATGTCTCACCGGCTAGTCGTGAGTAGAACGGCTCCCAAACTTCGACCATCACCCATGCAAGATCATCAAGCGATTCAGGCTCAAGCCCACAGTTCTTAAGCCAGTTCAAAACATTCGTTTTCCACTGCTTAGGATCTGATGTTATCATGTCGTTTTTTAGGGACGACGCGCCAGGATACGGCGAAGACGAGGCGACTGTGCCAGGGCTGGTGGATACAAGTCTTGCAATTGTTCCACCAGGAGAAAGCCAAAGATCGGTGCCGGGAGTGAGTGCACGAGTCGTATCGGCAAGACGGTCACCAGGTTGACGGACTCGCTTGAGACCTGGTTGTGATATTGTTTGCAGGGACACGGTGAGCTTTCCAATAGCCGTCAACTGGACTTGAAGCGTTGCTAAGCATGGAACAGAAGAGGTGTCGTTGATGATGACCCCAGGGTTGTCGTTACAATCCCTTTCCACGACAGTAAATAGGGTGCGTGGGCCAAGCGGAATAGCATTGTTGCGGCGAATTAGCTGGAGATTCAGTGCCCCCGTGACGGCAGAGAGAAAAAGAGCATATATGAGTGCAAGGCTTCCATAACTGTCAGCTCTTCGAGGAGGGGCCGCTGCATTTTGCGGTCTTTGAGACCCAGATTGGCTACCACCAGCACCTGGAGGGTCCGATGAGAGCGTTTTCACAAGGTCTGACGATGTCACACTCCCAGACGCAGAGACTATGTTGATGGTAAGAATATCGAACAGAGAATACTTTGTCGGACTTCGATCGAGGAAAGAACGGAAGATAGATACCTTTCAATGTTGACGCACCGATCGTAAGACGGCCTTGTTTATTAGTATCGCTTGAATACAACGGCCTCAGATTATCGAAATCTGGGGTCGCAGAGAACACCCAAAGACCTAGTCGGCGAGGAATGCTAGCAACCAAACAGTCCAGGTTTCGAAGCCGAAGTTCCAAGTCCTTGAGGCGGCTTAGGTGTTTGAGGATGGTGTAAGCATTAGACGATGCCTCACCAGGGACGTTCGGGATGCTCTGCTCCTCCGTATATATTCTGTAGTATATATTGGAGAACCCATCCTAAAAGGACAGCTGTTTATTAGAAGCCTACCAAACCGTTCCATGGACAAAATACTTACAATGGCGCGGATGTTGGTGATGGATCCTCCGGGGAAGTCCATGGTTTATCTATGCTCCCAGGGGTCGGGCTGGAAGTTTGGAATGAGTGCCAACAAAGCGGTTAGAGCGGAAAATGAATTCATTTCCAGCAATACCCAGTCACTTGACGATATCCCCGCGGGTGGCCCATCACCCATGCGACTTGGTGCACAAATCAGCAAATCAATCGGCTTCCTGGGGCCATCGCTCCGCCGGAAAAAGGATGTGCGGGATGATACCGAGAAAGATCCGATGGGGAGATCAGGCTCAAGCGACCATAATTCTCACAAACGGACACTGGGTTCTAATCGCCAGTACGTTGAAGTTGAAACGAGATAGACAGGCGGAAGGAGAGATGGGGAACCAGACTCGCGATGTTCCCCAAGAGTCCCAACGGAGGTTGGTTCGGCCCGCGGAGGCCAATCAGGGCCCACTGCTGGTCAGGGTCACGTGGGGCCCAGTTTATCGATATCGTCCCGAAGTTTTTTTTTCTTTGGTGGCCATCAGCTGCTTCTGCCGTCGGACACAGTCAGTTTTGCTCTTGCTTGTCTTCCCCCCAAGAGCACTACGGCCACCATGAAGCTTTCCAACCAGTCCGAGGTGCCGGTGTACACCATTTCCGGCTCCAACACAGCCCGTCCGCTGCCAGAGTGGCTGGCGCGACGCAGAAAGCGCAGTCTGAAAAATGACCCGGAGTATGCGAATCGGATCGAGTTGCTGCAAGATTTCGAGTTTGAGGAAGCTAGCCAATGTATTCGCGTCAGTGAAGATGGCGAATGGGTTATGAGCACCGGTATGACTCTACCAGCCTGAGTATGCCCTCGCATCCCCGTTAATTTACCCTTCGCGCATAGGTACATACAAGCCGCAAATTCACACCCATCACCTGCCTCAACTCTCACTCTCCTGGGCTCGCCATACCGATGCGTTGAACACCACTTTCCTGCTTCTTTCCTCTGACTACTCCAAGTCTCTTCACTTGCAGTCCGACCGCTCTCTCGAATTTCACAACCCCGCCGGATGCCACTATCGGACGAGACTGCCGCGCTATGGACGTGATCTTATCTATGACCGTTATTCCACAGATGCCCTCATTCCTTCGGTCGGTGTCAATCAGGATGGTATGGGTGAGGTCTTCCGGCTCAACCTGGAGATGGGTCGTTACATGCGCAGTTTTGAGATCGACGTGGGCGGTGATGACTTCACTTCCGCTGGCGGAGGAGCTTTGCAGGGTGGTATCAACACCGGTGCAGTCAACACCGGGGCCATCGCAGAGGAAAGTCACAACCTCCTTGCCTTCGGTACCTCGCTGGGTACCGTCGAGCTGTGGGATCCCAGAGCAAAAGGCCGTGCGGCGGTTCTGTTGCCGCCGACGCAATCCGGACCGGACGAGGCACGGTCTGAAATTACTGCATTGGAGTTCCATCGGTCCGGATTGACGTTGGCAACCGGCTCTTCGAATGGTCTCATGCACCTCTACGATCTTCGATCGCCTATCCCACTCCTCAAGAAGGATCAGGGATACGGTTTCCCTATCCACACGCTCAAATTCCTGCAACCCTCCTCCCACACTCGCGAGCAAACTCTCGACCCGAAGATAATGTCTGCCGACAAGAAAATTATCAAGATCTGGGATCCTCGTGATGGTAGCCCCTGGACGTCGGTCGAGCCTGCGGTTGATATCAACTCAGTGGCGTGGTGCAAGGACAGCGGAATGCTACTTACTGCCAACGAAGGACGCCAACAGCACTCGTTCTTCATTCCGCAGCTCGGTCCCGCTCCTCGATGGTGCTCATTCCTGGACAACCTGGTGGAAGAGATGGCAGAGGATCCTGATGATCCTAATGCATTCACCACCGGCCAAGCCGGCACTGTGTACGATAACTACAAGTTCCTGACGGTTCCTCAGCTCCGCAACCTGAACCTAGAGCATCTGATCGGCCGCACCAACCTTCTCCGACCTTACATGCACGGTTACTTCGTGGCGCAGCGCCTGTATGAGGAGGCTCGTCTGATCACGAACCCGTATATCTGGGAAGAGGAGCGGGCGAAGAGAGTCAAGGAGAAGATCGACAAGGAGCGTGAGAGCCGCATCCGTGGCAAGAAGAAGGTCGCAGTCAAGGTCAACAAGCGTCTGGCCGAGAAGCTCCAGGCCGTTGAGGAGAAGAAAGAGCGCCGCCTGGCGCAGCGTATCCTTCGCCAGGGTGGCGACGAGCCCAACAAGGAGATGACTGATGCGCCCGCCGCTGATGCTGATGAAACTGCTGAGAAACCTACCAAGGGTCTTCTCGGTGATAGCCGTTTCACTCAGCTCTTCGAGGACGAGGACTTCGCCATCGATGAAACGTCCCATGAGTTCCGCCATCTCAACCCCAGTACTGTCCCTGATGCTTCGACCGCGACGACACGAAAGGAGCGTGGTCTTACCGCGGTGGAGCAAGAAGCCATCGACGATGTTCCCGGTTCCAGCTCGGAGGACGATTCAGACTCAGAAAGCGAACAAGAACGACATGCCAAGCCAGTATCCAACGGCAAAATCTCCACGTCCTCCTACAAGCGGACCCGCCGCCCGCAGCCCAAGATGCAAGTGTCCTCCTCGTCAGCCAACGTACACTCTACCCGTGACCGTTCATTTGGCTCCCGCGCCCAGAACATGAAGACGAAGCAAAAGTCGGCCCGCCGTGGCGGTGTGGTAGGCGAGAGAGAAGTCACCTTCACGCCTCACATCAAATCGAAGCAGTCGAAGCCAGCCCCTGAGCGGCCCAGTCAGAGCCACAGCTTCCGGGCGAAAGAGCGACGCAGCGCTTCAGGAAACACTTTCCGGAAGATGTAAACTATCTCCCCCCCCTATATTTCATCTGCAGATTCGCAACCTTTCCATGACCAAGGCTCATTGGCTTCATTAACCCCACGGTGATCCCGGAGCACTCGCCTCGAAATGAGCATATAACCTCGAGGAGACTAGACGTATAGTATTCCAGAGGTCTGCCCGTTTCACTCTTGAAAGTGGTGGCCGTGTCAGAGGCCCAGCTACTGCTGGAGAGACCCCAAGGTCCCCATCTTCAATTCACCTACCAGTTCCATCATGCCTAGAGGGTACGTTAAAACTGCTCTGTGTGAAGCGGGAGCCTTTACCATAACTGCCCGTTTCGTCCTCCGGGCTGAAACGAGCAGTGTTCAAAACAGCTTTGCTGAAACACAATCTTCCAATGTACATAATATAGATCTACGGTTGGGCGGACGGATGGGAGGGAGTACAAGGCCAAAAATATGCTCTTTTGATCAACAAAAGCATACCAACATAGAACAACTTTCGTGAGCACGAATGGGATGACGAATGCTTTTTGTCGTTCATAACTACGTCACTCTACATAGACGTCTGGAATTAGACTTGGTCTTTTTTACATTAGCTAGAGATGAGAAATGACCAATATCGTACACATATTTGCTTGATATAGCCCGAGAGAGGCAGTCAGTGCTGGCCACTCTGGTGAAGTCGATACCAAGTCCTGACGACGCAGCTGAGTGAAACATCGCTGATCAGAAATAAATTGGTCCATCCGACTGGTAAAGGTATCCTCAACCGTGGATGTAGAAGAAAGAAGAATGCGCGAGCAAGGAATCAGCATGAAGACTGAAACGATGGGACAATCTAACCAAAGAGGAAACGGTATGGGAAAGATAAAGACAATGAAAGGAAAACTAACCCAATGAAACTTGCCAGAAGAGTACGCAGCAATCAACAGGGTTTTAAGACTCATAACGACATTTTGCCGCCCCCTTCTCTATGCTCGGTCCCATGGTCACATCGGAAAATTGCTTGAATATCAGTCTATAACGGTAGCCATCCGGGCTGCAAAGCATCGCGATCAAAACACAAAACAGATACAAATGAACGGGTTATACCAAGATCGATTCATGCAAAGGGGGTATGTTGATACTATAAAATAAACGTCGGAGGAACGGACTCAGGACCAGGCGGGATATCCGGAAAGTCCGCCGCCCCGCCGACCGCTTCCTCGCCGTGATCCGCTATGGGCACCGCTCGGATCAGGGTGGTTTCCATGTCGCCCTTCTTCGAGACTGCGTCGAGACACTCCGAAGTCACTCATGGCGAATAAAAGGGGTTCATCCTCTTCGAGCTGAGACGCTTGTGGCACACCACGGCCCGCGCTCGGACGCCGTCCAACTCGACGGTCTTCCATAGTCGACGTGCCGCTTCCACTGCCACTCGCTGTGCCATCCCGCTCGTGGTCATGCTCAGCCAAGTATTGCGGAACCATTGCACCACGGGCAAGGCTACTCGAACCAGAGCTGAGGGAGTGAGGGCCGCCAGAACTGCCGCGCGTACGCGGAGAGCTGAATCGTGGCTGATACATATGATGATTGAAAGAGGATGCGGACGTTGCTGCCGGCCCTGAAGCCGATGAGGCTCGATGCTGACTGACTTCCTGTGTAACAGCACCGCGTGGCACAGTTGCCTCATTTCCAGAGGCAAGGCGTTGCGATCTCGGCGCCGCGCTCGGACCCGTGCCAGTGCTCTCGTATTCCTGTCGTCGATTCAATGCGCTGAGGCTATGGTGCGACTGTTCTTCCGCACCCAGGCTCACGCTGCGCATATTGAATGGGAAGATCTCATCTTCATCAACGGTCACGGAGGGTCGACGGTGAGCAGCGGAACTGGAACGTCGGTAGGCGGGCGGGAACACTCGCGGGGAAGTTGGGATATCGATGGCGTTAACTGTGGACGGACCTTGATCCATTGCAGTCTCATCACTAGTGGCTTCCTCCAAGGGTGATCCGCTCTCTCCGCCATTATCGCCCGCTCGACTATACTCCGCGATGCTGTTGGAACTCAATCTTGAGGGAATGGCCGGGGTGTGGGGCGTATGCGGCGATATGGGCTTGCCAGGAGAAGAGGCGGTGGAAGTGGATGTCCCCGCCACCATGGGCGGAACACCAGAAAGTTGTTTACTGGACGAGTTGGAAGATCGGTGGAGGAGCAGAGAAGACGACATGGATTCGGAAAGGGCGGCGTTGGAATCTCGCATTCGTTGAAACCGAGCCAAGGCAGCACTGGTCGCAGTGGCCTTTCGGGCCGTAGCTTCGAGTGCGCCAGAGGGGGTTGTGTTCAACAAATCCTTCTTCAAATCAAGCATCTTCAAAAATTCTGAAATATTTTCATCGTCGGCGTGGATGGACTCCGCACTGGTGCCAGTCGCCTCTGCCAACAAGCCAGACCCCGGTTGCGCGGATGATGTTGCGCTTGCCTTACCGCTAGAGGTATCATCCTCGATTCGATTGACTCCGCCCGATGACGGCCGGCCTCGGCGGTGGCTAAACGCACTACTGTAGCGAGACATGGGTGCCGGTCGAGGCGAAGCTGAATTGGACGAAGGGCCCAGGTTGTCCGTCGGGGGCAAGGGTTTGCGGGCGGAGGCCGCGACCGATGGAGGAGGCATGTTTCTACCATCGCTGCGTGGTGCGCTTGAGCGGGGTGAGGCCCCCAGCGGTGGATCGACCAGGGATGGCGATGCCGAGAGAGGAGGTGCTTTGAACGGTTGAAACGAAATTGATGGCCGTCTCTGGGCACCAGCACTACCCTCGCCGGCGAGAATAGCAGCTCGGCCTGCCGAGCCAACCCTGGAAACCGCCAGAGGCTTCCTGGACGATGTACTCGGCGGAGAAGGAGACGATCCACCCGAGTCCCGAACCGCCCTGAGAGCGGAGATTGGACTGGTGCTGATCGTCGGACCGACATGGTGGAATGTCGATAGACTTCCGTATGCATTGGTGGGGCCGGGATCCTCGACGGTCCTCTTTGCCAATGGTGCGGATCCTACCTCTGGAACGTGAGGCTTGCTCGTCGTATCCCGGCTAGGTAGCGAAGGGCGAAAGATATCATCGTCGGCCCCCATGAAGCGTGAGCTCAGCAGCGCCTCGGAGTCATCCACCCGGAAGTCACAGCTTGTACGATAAGTCACCTGGACCGAAAATGGGCCGGCCGGAGACTCGGTGACTCCAAAGCTGTAGGTGTCCACCACTTTGCCACTGCCTTCGTACAAAGGGACTGTCAGGTGGTCTGGCTTGGGAGTGTCCCCGGTCGGTAGACCGGTGACAATGCGATATTTGATTCGCAAGGCGGGATGGGTCCGTAACCGGCCCATGCGCTTGGTGAACTTCCAGGTCGGCAAGAATTTGGAGTAGGTGAAGAGCGACCGGAAGAGGACGATGCTCTTTTTGTACACCGTGGGTAGGATTGAACCAAGGTCTGTGGGAAGGTTGCCGGACATGTCTCCCAACTCCACTCTCCAGCGTTCCAAAATGACATCGTCGGATCCCGAAGAGGGGGGTCGGACAGGTTGTGCCTCTCGGGAAGCCGCGAGAGACTCGAGGACATCCCACCGCTTCCCATTCTCATCCAACGCCACCAAGCTCTGGTTATTGGTGAGGCCCTTGGTATCCAGGTAGGTTTCAATGACGAGCGGGGGCGGTCGATTGTCCGTCGTGTCGCACATTCGCCATGTCCGCAGCTGTTCTCGAAGAACATCGGTCTCTTCTATTTCCACATTAAACTGCGGCGCAGAGACGACACACGTTAGCCTCGAGAGTCTGATAGAGACAGCTCATCCAACTGAATCAAAGAACATACCCATCGATTCACTCTGGGGGTGTCGGAGCCTTTATTAAATGAGGGCGGTAGCTCAACGCGTGAGTGTAGGATGATTAGAGCCGCTTTCGTATGGTAGTTCTGTGGATAGTCGGATGTATCAGCCATCGATGATTCGGGGGAGATCCCTTGCAGGAGGTATGACCATGGGTTCAGAAACCTACCGATATAATTTGGTTGAGCTTTGCGACAGCCTCCTTTGCTGGTTGGGTGTTTGGGGACTGGTCTGATGGCTCGACTTCCGTCTCGATTCCCAGACCTTTGCTTTGCTGTACCCTCATGTCGGCCGCGGGCGAGGTTGGTCGGTGGTCGAGGTCTTTGCGCTCTGTGGACCGGGATAGGTTCGACCGGGCAGAGGAGGCATGCGCATGAGGCGCCGGGGACCGCGGGTGCTGATGCATTGTCGTTGCGCCAGGAACCGAGAAAAAGTCCGGGAGGGACGGCGAACAAGGACGAGTGTGTATTTGCGATTAGGCAGACGATGGGCAAGGGACGGAAGAGGCTTGGAAGGCCATGCTAACGAAACGAAACGAGACGATGCAGAGGTGATGCGGCGGGTAGCTCGAGATGGGGAGTTGACGGTGATATAATGGACGGCAGTGTGTCGCAGGCACCTTCGATAACAAAAGGGACCGATGGGGGATGTTGGTGTTGGAGTCAGGCAACCAGATGGTGAAAAGCGCCTTGGAAGCTTCTCCGCATTGACGACCAGCGGATAGAGAGCGAGGCGTTGGGGGGCTGTTGTTGCACGGCGTCGGGACGTCGTGAGGGGAGGGGAAGCTTAAGGATTCATGTTCACGGGGGGGAGAGT
>RHLO01000816.1:0-22180 GCA_003719415.1 Aspergillus olivimuriae
CACCTGCTCCATACCACATGATGTTGATTTTACGCATGCGGCGACTCTGCCACTCGGGATCGCCACTGCTGCGGCTGCCTTGTTCGATAAAGCCCAGCTGGGCCTGCAGCTGCCGCAGGAGCCAAGGCTGCCGACGACACACAAGACTGTGGTGATTTGGGGTGGATCAACCAGCGTTGGATGCAATGCTATTCAATTAGCGGTTGCAGCTGGCTACGAGGTGTTTACGACGGCATCGCCTCAGAATCATGAGTATCTACGCAATTTAGGCGCGGCCCAAGTTTGGGATTACAATGCCAGTTCTGTTATTGATGATATGACCGGCGCATTGTCGGGAAAGCACGTTGCTGGCGTCGTATCCATCGGCTTTGGCGCGGCCGAGAAATGCATGCAGCTGGTTGAGAGATGCGTTGGGAACAAGTTTATCGCTATGGTCACATTTCCCGTTCCTCAGAAGCAGGCGCAGAAATTCGTGTTTCTGCGGACTGCAGTGTATTTTGTTTCTTCGCTAATCTATTATAAGGTTCGTGGAGCTAGGAATGGGTTCAAGAGCAGTCTCGTTGCAATTGGGCCTACTTTGGAGAATGGTGTTGCTCGATATGTCTTCACGGAGTTCTTGCCAAAGGCGTTAGAAGCTCGTAGCTTCCGTCCTGCTCCTGAGCCTGAAGTGGTTGGACATGGCCTGGAAATGGTCCAGGAGGCATTTGAGCTTCTGCGAAAAGGTGTCTCGGCCAAGAAGCTAGTGGTAACTGTTTGACTCTTGTGGCGTTTGTGGCGAAATTGACGTCGTATTCTTTGTCTCTACATTTCTAATGTTAATTGCAACCAAGGTAGTTTCGTCTGTTCAATTCTTGAGTATTTCAATCTTGATATAGATATGGGTTTCTATCAAAGCCCTCCTTAAGATGGCTAAAAGGTCTACAGTACTAGGCGACGACGGACTTATAACTTTAGTGTGGAAGAACCTCCCAGGGGCCCTAAAATAGCTTATCACTGAGATTTTCACGACGTCAGCCAAACTCGGTAACTAGCCAAGGCGATGACGAGGAGCGAAGATTGTGGTACTACAGAAGCAAGGGAAACCAGCCTACTCCACCCCCGGAGCCTATCGCCTGAGCCTGGTATAACCTTAGAGTGGTAATACTCGTGGCTTTCGACCTAAAAGGAGTTTTATTTAATCAAGTCCACAAACTTGACCTCGATACCCGCCTACGGAAAAAAGGCATCCTAATCACTGACCGTAAGTATATTACGAGCTTTATAAGCGACCGCTTCGCTAATATAGGCTTCAACGACTTCTGGATGAAGGTCTCCCTAATAGCGAACGCGGGATTAACGTAAGTTTCCCCGCTCTTACTGATTTTGTTTGTATTCTCAAACTCCAACCTAGTCGACTATTTAGTTGATGTCTAGGGTGGTGTGTTAGCCTACTTTAATAACTACTTCCGCTAGTAAGGTAGCCGTATAGCCGAGAATAATCTAGCTAAGATACAATCCGAAGATATCCCTAGTATTAAATTATAGGCCTAATGGAATAGGTTATGTTTTACAGCGGAAAAGACCAAGTTATCCTATATCACAAGGAAGCGAAGCGAGTAACTATAAGATTAATTACTGATAAAAGGGAAGACAGTAACACCGTCGCCTACGGCTAAGCTACTCGGCGTAATCTTTAACTATAAGCTTCAGTGGAAGAAACCTGTCTAGTAAATCATTAAGCGCGTCACTCAGGTGGCCGTTGCTCTAGTAGGACTACAAAACTTACGTCCCTAACAGAAATCATAGATAAACTAGGCGTGCATTACATTATTAGTAGACTATGCGTTAACTGTATGGTACGAACCTCGTCGTGACAAAACACAGTACAGATAGCCCCTCTGGTCCGTATCTTATCAGCGTTCAGGACAGTGGCTATAATAATCCTAGAGGTTGAAGCCTACATCCGTCCAACCAGCCTCCGGCTCGGGCACAGACGATTGCGGGACTCCATAGCCTACCTCGAAGTCACCCTATCTAGGTTGCGCTTCTACGAGCTCAGAAATGGCGGAATAACATTGGGAACTATGCTCGCTTCTCGTTAGCGGAAGCCTTAAAGATGATATACCTACAAGGGCTGGATGAACTAGAGACGATCACCTCGAGCCCGCTACTACCGTGGCGAGCAGAAGCCTTCACGGAAATTGAGTGTATAAGGTAAATCGTGACCGAAACCAGTTCGTTCAATCAATATGAAAATAACACCATTCGATAGAAGCAATGTTAAGGATTCTTTGAATATCATGACTTTTCGATTGGTGTTCTGAAAACGATGTAAGAGCGGTCCGAAGTTGGCAAAATCGGGCTGGCAGGATATCCATCCACTTCCGTTACATTTTCTGGCTGAATCGGGAAAATAGTCACCACACCCGTTTTTCTCGACAACCACTGAGCCGAATACTACATAGAATATGAATCTACATGATAGAGTAAATGAGTTCCACATACTAACTTTTTGTTAAACAATAACTCTCTACTATAGAGATATGCGGTCCCAGTCGAGGTGGACCCACTTCCATTACATTTTCTAGCCTAATCGGGAAGACCGTTTTATCCCTCCATTTTTCTCAACAACCATACAAGGTGAGTTTCTGAAACTGGAAATACATAATGATAGAGCCAGACAAAACGTTGTTTTAAGTTTTAGAATAAAAAGATTAGTTCTGGGTGGAGATACAACGGGTCCAACATTAGCTCCCTTGGCCCACTCGCGATCTAGGGTTTAGGTTTTGTCTACCGCCTTGGCCAAGGGGTGTGCGCATGCCATTCAACTTAATTTCGACCCATTCGACCCAGTGAAGCCTCACACGGGCCAGTCCTCTAGCGCGATAAGTCTCCAGTATCTCTCTCGCTGAGCCAGCGCCTTTGTGACCGATTGAATCCGATCTCGGCCGAGCTTGACCTGGCCAAACTCCAGAAATCTTTAATGAACGAGAGACCATTCTCAAGGAGGAATATTCTCAGGCTGGGCAGCCACTAGCCGGGTAATTGCAAGAGCTAGCCATGGAACCACCAATAATGGAAACGACGGTAAAGGTGAGGTCGGAACAAGACCCATCTCCACAAAGGGCGTAATAGTCCTGTGCAGTAGGGGTGGCAGTTTCAGTCACGTTCTGGAACAGCAAGTTCTCGATAAGGACGCCGTTCGAGGGATTTCCGGTTGGGCCACCGTTAAGGTAGTCTTGCTGCACATCAATACCATACGTTGGAATACCCTGGAGGGCGATGTTGGAGTAAGTAATATTGGCGACAAAACCCGTTTCGTTGTAGTTAGTCTTGATCCGGCATTCATTTGAGGAGTCAAGCACCGAAAAATCGGTAGATTACAGGCATGAAAATCTTGGGTCAGTATGTGGGGGCTTTGCAAGAGGAAGAATTGAAGTAGTTAAATGGTGGCTTTGAGCTTCCTCTCGTTGGCTCGCCTCCATTTCATTGCCCTACTTGTATCCTCAAGGGATTTTCAGGAAAATCTCACCAGAATGTTGGCGACGTTGTTATTGGACTTCAAGCCTACAGACTCGATGGAGAGGCCGTGACCACCGTGGCATTCGAGGTTGGAAACAGTCATGTTGTTTCCGCCAGTAATCGCCACACAGTCGTCCTGGTTGTAAACAACACTGCGCTGAATCACGATATTGCTTGAGCTGCTGACATCGAAGCCGTCCGAGTTGTGTGCAGCAGCCAAGATGCCACTCCTGCTGTTGGGAGCATTTCCTGCGGTATTGTTAAAACCCACCGGCATCTATACTCAGGAATACATTGGCACCGGAGATGAAAGAGCGGATTGATGCTGCAGCACTGAATCAGCGGATGATGGAATTTGGCTCAAAGAGAGGACAGAAGGACAAGCTTGTTAGTGAATGAGCCCGTATGAAGGTGGCCACTGTGCGCCAACTCAAGTTGTGTATGTTCAAAACAAGGTATAGCAATCATTGTACAAATATTCGAAAGTCGAACAATAGAATCAACCTGTAGATTGATCAGGAAAACTGAGTGCGATTTGCTGTCTACGATTATTCCCTTGCATGTTAAAACATTAACGGCCCGGGATGAGCCAACCAGAATGCCTGATTTAGCGCTGTCGTGCCAACACGTTGCTTGAAGTTTTCCTGTCTGAATGGGCTGATTAGGTGTTGCATACTCAGTGAGCAAAAGCGGCGAGGGGCTTGGCACTAAAACGGAAAAGGAAAGCCACGACCTGGCATAGGAAATCCGGTACATAGGAAGAAAAATCAACATCTTGAGAACTGCATGAGCTCCCTGAATAAGACATGGCTGTTCAGTCCAGTTGGTCGGCAAAGCCCTCCAGACCACCCACGTCCTGCCAAAATTGCCCAAAGTCTACCCCCGCATCCTCAAAGAGCTGTTTGGCCTGGACCATCGCGGAGTGCTGTCGTTCTGGTGTGAAGCCACCCGGTTGCGTGCTCTCGTACTGGATCAGTTCCACCCAACGGAAGAAGAGGTTCTCGTGTCCCATCTCCGCCAGCTTGTCCCGGAACGCGAGGATCTGATCCCGCTGGGCGGTGCGCACCTTGCCCTCGGCGGAGTCCTCGTCCCCGACATACCAGATTAGCCAGCCGTCAGCGTCTGTGTTGACCAGGACGGCGGTGCGGAAGGCATCCATGGGGACCCCGTCTTCCTTCTCTGAACTGGCAACGAGCTCATGCGCCTTGAGCATAGCGTTGTAGTCAAGGTCCCAGTCAGCATCGATCAGGAGGTAACCGGCTCTCTTGATGCGGTCCGGGGTGACAGCAGCAACGATCTTGTCGCGGGTTTCTTCGTCATCACGGATCCATTTGTTGCGCTCAAGTCTGGCGCTGAGCGTGGGCTGGCTGCGGCGAACGATGATTTCGGTTGGTTGGAAGCCGAGGGTGCGGCGCCATTTGACGGGGCCTGAGATGAAGCGGATCGGCCAGGGAAGGAAGACCGTCACAAGGAAGTAGTCGAGCATTACGGTGCCAGTGCGCTGCAAGACCAGTCTGATAACGCTCCCCCACGACATTGTCGACGTGTCAACGGTCATGGAGGTCGTGAGGCCTACCAGTGTGGCCAGCATGGCGGGGTAGATATTTCGAACCATGTAGATGCGCGCGGCGAAGAAGACGGCGATAATCAGGTTCATTGCAGCGGGAGTCACGAAGCTCTGTCGCTTCAGGTCGCGCGGGGACGTGTCGAGATGGATGAGGTATACCTCGTTTTGGTAGAGCGGTGCGAGGAAGGGCTGGAGGTACGAGGGAGCTTTGGTGAAGGGTGGAAGAGGACCGGCTTGGGAGCTGGGGGTTGAGGCTCCAGAGGATGGAGATGGGGATGTGATGGGCGCTTTGCCTTTACCATTCCCCCCACCACCTCCTGCGTTGCGTCTTCCAGACTTGGCCATATTGTGTGGTGAATCGCGCGTGTCCGGTCGTGGGGAGGTCGCAGAGCATGGAATGGGATGAGGTGATGCAGCGGCGCGCTTTCTTTTTGCTGAGACGGGGCAGCAGAGCTGGCAGGGGATGATTTATAGTCGCCTGCAGCTTGCGTGTATCGAACGAGGAGGGTTCAGGTCTGTCATGCGCAGCAGTGCACAAAAACGACGGCGGATCGCTGCGACTGACCAGGTCACATGCCAGAGAGCTTGCGAGATGGCCAGTGGGCGAGTGACGGGGCCGTAGAGACCGGCGTGACTCGGGGAGAGGAGAGCGGATCAGCTGGAGAAGGCGGACTTGGTGGTGATTCTGTTGTGGTGGTGCAGAGAGGAGGAAAGCGAGACGAGTGAAGCTGCAGACGACGAAGATGAGACCTTTTGCTTATGTCCGCATGCCTCTCCGTCCCGCTAACCCCGATCGGGCGGCTGCTGTTGCTGGCGATGAACTCACTACCATCGCGAACAACGTCCTTCGCCGACAGCGCTCTCCTCGCCACACTTCCGGTGCAGCTCCCCCTTTCTGTTTCTACCGTCGCTCCAGTGAATGGCGCGCGTAACCGCCATAATACTCGAGGGCAATCGCACTGGCCAGAATGTCCACCCCCGAACGCAGGAACGACCGACCGGCCTGGTCGCGTCGCAACCACAAGCAACAGCAGCCTCCCCAGCAACTCTCCCCCTATCGCCGGACCTACCTCGACTCTCGCACCACGGATCGTTTTGACACGTCTAAAATTCCCAGTCCGTCCCAAAATTACAGCGCGCGCCGACGTCGCACCCTAGGCCAGTCCAACACCCTCCGAGGGGCATTTGAGGCCATCGGCCGCCGCCACCCGACGACCATGGTGGAGAATGAGCACCTCTCCTATAATTTCGCGTCTCCCGGTCGGAGTGGAATGAGACGGCAAAGCATCAATCCCCTGTCGCCCGAGTCCAATCCTCCGAATGAGCTTGTGGAAGCATACCGCCAGATCGACGATGCCGACAGCCTGGTGGATCAGGATGAGCTGGAGGACGACCAAATTCAGAGCGCGCTCGACCGATACCGCCAGAGTCGTGGCCGAAGCTCCTCATCGGGGTCGCATATGAAATTTGACGAAGCGGATTTTCTGAACGATATCACCGACGAGTCCCCCCACCGCAGACCCATCGACCGAGTCAAAGACGAACAACGACTAAAACGAGCTACGTCCAGTCGTTCGCCAGTTTTCAATAGAAACGGAACAATACCCGCCTTGACATCTGAGAATCTGCAGCGACGCGAAGAGGAAGAGCAAGAAGCACTGCAGGCCGTAGCTCAGATGGAAGACGACTATGATGATGGTCAGAAACCTTCACTCAATCTTCCGCGTGACTGGGGCACCAGAGGAACACATCGTCGGGACTGGCTGAAATCAATGGCGCGCCGGAACCCGGAGCCTGAAACTATTGCCCAAGGCCTGAAGGAATCGCCATCAAAGTCCAAGTTCGATTACGCCACTGGTCTGCAGAATAGCCCCCCCGAACGCACCAGTCCGGGAAATAGAAGCACGCTGGGAGAGCGCCTCGCCAATACATACAATCGATTCCCTTTGACGGACGCACGGAATCGACCTTCTTCACAGCAGCAAGAAGAGAAACAGGTCGAAGCCAACCACATTCCGAACACACCGCCAATCATGGTTTATAAGAATTCTACTTTCAACAAGCGCAGTCCCACGAAAAGAGACTCCCATGATCTTCTGCGCAAACTATCTAGAACTGACAGCCCGAGTCGAAATTCTACCCAACTGAGGACGCCGGAGCCGCAGAAGATTCCTGGAACGCAAATATATGATAAAACGCCGGTCGTGACTGGAGCCTGGATTGATACGCCTATGACCGAGCGCCCTGCTCCTCAGTCCGATCATTTCGCAAAGCCAGTTGAACGATCGCCGATTAGGAAGAGCACACTTGATGCGCCGTTGAAAGATGCGGAACGAGTTGTGAAAGAGCCTCAACCGGCGCAACCTCAGGTACAGGCCATCAAAGAGAAAGAGAAGGAAGAAGAGATAGAGAAAAGGCAAGAACAGCAGTCATTTTCGAGACAAAAGACTGAGGAAGATAAACCAGTGGTGGACAATATTGAGCCGGAGAAGACCGCGAAAAGTCAGGATGACACAGAGATGAAAGGCAAGAAACAGCCGCTTCTCAAGCCAGAGCTGCCGAAAAGCGCGTTAGCGACAGTGATGGAGGATATTAAAGCCAACAAAGACTCCCTCGACGTCGGTGATGATACGCTCGAGTCTCTACAAGAGATTCTCAATGAGCAGGTGGCTGAAGTTAAGACAGAAGCTGAAGATGACGCGGCATACGAGAAGTCCGTCTTGGAGAAGCTGGAGCGTGCAAACTCGACGAGCCGAGACACTGTCGATCTCGACTCCATGAACCAGAAGCTCCATGATTTGGCAGAGAATATGAACAAGGTACATAAAGGGATCGACGGTCTCAACAATCAAGTGAGTTCCTTTTCATCACCGAAATCGGGCAAAGCTGTGAAGCCCGGTCCTGGGTGTGAAAGCTGCGAAGCCTGTCAGGCGCACAATGATGGTCGTATCTACACCATCATTCCTATCCCGAAGTTGTGGACGCGAGATGCGACTTCTCGACGCATTCGTCTGACACGTCTTGGATGGTGTGGCATCATCTTTTTTGCTTGGTTTTGGTCCGAATCGACAATGTGTGACTTTTACTGCCATCCTTTTATTGCCGACGTCTGTAAAGGAAATTGTCTTCGTCCCGATGCTCCTCGATTTCCCTTTGTGATTCCAACTATGCTCTGGCGCTGGTCGCACCTTTCTGGCATCTTGACTCCACTTTGGGCGGTCTTGTTGGCTCTCTTCCGACTCATTGTGCAGTTACTGGGCTTCTGGGATGGCTACGTTGATGAATCCCCTCGTGCTCTCAACCTCAGTGGTGAGATTTGGGTTCGCGGCAGTCGACTCAGCGGATTTCCCGCCGCCGCCACTGCGCCTCCTGCCTCCTACCGTGCATCCAAGCCATGGCAGGATCAAGATGCCAACGTCATCCCGGAAGCTGTCCCGGAGTTGAACCTGCAGCACGAGGCACCTAGGGGAAGCTGGGAAGACGGCTCCATGGAGGATGATGAGTATATTTGAATGGGACGGGAATCTCTAGCCGTTCTGGCTTTTACATATTCTGTGATCATGGCTAATGCATTTACAACGGGAGTTTCATGGCCTACCTTCTATGGACGGGGGAGTGCAGGATATGGCAGTTATTGGTGTTCTGGTTGGCTCAAGATTTAAGCATGTTTTCTTTTTTTCAAAGGATCACTACTTTGATCATTCACTGTACTCTACACTACATTCATGGTTCCAGCTTAGGGCTGACCAGGCCTACCAGGTAGTGAAAGCCCCAATCTCAATCTTACAGTGTGGTGGAATTTTCCTAGCATAAAGTATGTAGCACATTATTAAGTGACTTCCTTGTGCGGGGTTTCCCATCCGTCCAATACTTCTATCATGCCCATCATGACCGCTTCTATTCATGATAGAAATTGGACGAAGATTCTGGCAAGGAGGGCAATATAGACATGAATCAAAACGTGGGGTTCGACATTTGCTTCTGCCTAACTATCTGTTGGGCAAATGCTCAACAGATCTTTGGTCTAGCAATTCACAGATCGTATGAGACAATCTCAAGGCACACAAGAATGATAAATCTGTTCATCATACCTTCAGGTTGGTGATATTCTATTCCCGGACGATGCTTTTCTCTTAGATAACCTAGCCAGAAGTATACACCGTCAAGTGATATGCGTGTGGACCATGATCCTGAGAGCCATGAGAGCCAATATGTTGGCTCCTAGTGTGTCCCAATTGTGTGCTTGCCACTAATAATGCAGCGTTGCGCTGAGTCGTTGGAGGTCTCAAATATAGTATGGAGTTTACCACGCTAGTGACAGCACGACATGATGAATAGTATTGTAGAAGTGGAGACAAGCCTTAGGGAAGCAGAGATCGGTTCGACTCAACGAGTGATCCAGGCCATAGCAGGGGCTGGTTGTGTTTGATCGGGGTAGGGCGGTGCAAACTGTATACTTTAACTCTGGATACTTTCTCTGTATCCTGCAAGCGCCCCAGTTGATGAAATAAGCTCACAGATGTGAGACTGTATATAAGGAGACCGCTTAGGGCCTCTGTGGCTCTGTGGTATCTTAAAGATTGAAGGGCTTTGATAGATCAGGAAAACGTGAGGCGTATTGGCTTGGATACTCTAGTGCATTCTTCTAGAGTAAATATAGGAGGCCGCTTTTCGAGTGTTCTAAATATGTACTACTTTTTTCACCCCACGGCATCAGCCAAGGCAATCTGACCTAATCTTATCGTAGATCGATCTCTGTTGTCGCAAAAATTTTGGCATACTCTTTTGATGAAAAGTCAGGATGAATCTGGCATTGACACCCTATAGACATACATGCAGAAAAAGTTCATGACCCGTGTATAATGAACTAACTTCTAAGAAAAAAACCGAATAAATCAAGATCAACCAACTCCCGACATGCAGTAATCAATACCGAAAACATATTACAACTTCGCCTTGGCGAATTCCGCCTGCAGTGCGATCTCACCAGCAACCCTGGAGCGAAGAGCCCTCTTGAGCAGCGAGTCTACCTCCTCGTCCGTCAGTGACACCGCCTGGTCAAGCGGAATCTCCCGACTCGACCGCAGCTTGAACCCAAGATACGTCAAGCTCCCAGACGAAGTGATCTTAGCGCCAGCGCCCACATCTCGACAGAAACCAGCCATGCCATCCCAGAAGCGGCGACCGGACGGCGTTCCGATCATGAGCATTCCAAAGCAATGTGGCATTCCCTCGAACTGTTCGACAACGACAGGCACCCCAACACGGTGCATCTTACGCGCGAGGATAAGTCCCTCGTCGGCGAGACCTTCCTCGCCGATTGTCATGAAGATGGGGGGTGCGTCGGCCCAGAGTTCGGCGCGGGAGGAGAGAGGGGAAACAAGTGGGTGGATGGATGCATTGGCGTTGGCAAATAGGTCTACGCGGGGGGGCTTGCGAGGCCAGATGTCATCGGGTGGGATATCGGGGGCTTCGTAGGTTGCTTCGGGGTCGTGTGTGGGTGGAAGGAGGTAGTCGTATGGGGCGTTCTGGTTGACGGAGGGCATGGAGCGGGTTATATCGCACCAGGGTGAGCTGGTGGCTAGGCCGGCGGGGAGGGCGATCGGGATGTCTTGGCCGTGGAAACGGACGGTGGGGGAGATGCGGCGGAGGGTGAGGAGGGTTTGTAGGAGGACGAGGCTGAGGTTCCCACCTGCTGAGTCGCCGGCGAGGATGATTTTGTTTGCTGGTATAGGGCCGTGAAGGGAGCCCTTGGGCGGGGCGAGGAGGGAGAGGTATGCGACGAGGGCGTCGACCAGTGCGGCCGGGAAGGGATTCTGAGGTGCGAGGCGGTATCGGACGGAGAGAACGGGGGCGCTGATGCGCTTGGAGAGGTGGGCGACTGCTTCGCGGTGCGTGCAGGGGTCCATGAGGCTGTACAGGGTTGTCAATGATGCTTCCTGGATACGGCGGTGTGCATGAAAGAGGAGATACGTACAAGTATGCACCACCATGGAAGTAAAGAATGACCGTGTCGGATGGAGACTCCTTGCGCAGCCTGTTATACCTCTCTTCTTCGGAGATGTCAGGCAGTGGTGTGCTTTTGCTGACGCCGCCGCGATAACCTGTCCATTCGGCCTCAACCGGGACGACACCGGGGATATCATATGTTTCACCGCCAAGTTTAAGTTCCTCAAAGGCTTGAAAGACAGCCTCCTGAACTTCATCTTCGGGCTGCGGCAATGTCACCTTGGAAACCCACATGGCACCCTTAATGCCTGGGTCGCGCATACTCCCTTTCTGCTGCTTCCCGATAGGCATCGAGAAGGTAATGAAAGAGCGGATGATGGCGACGGTGAGTTCCGTGCGCAAATCCTGCTTTCCAGAGACTGGTGACATGCGAATTCCATGGAGTAGCAGTGTCTTCAGGATCAAGGGAACTCGCAAAAGCATCGCCTTGAGCATGGCGATGGAACTCGACATGGTAGCGCGTGGATCAGCACGATCGCTGTGCCAGAAGTTGTCTCACAGTAAAGAGAAAGACGGCAGAAAAGAGGAAAGGAATCAACAAAAGGCAAACCGGAAAGAAAAGACTGTCTTCGCCCACGAAACAAGGTATGATAGCAACGCACAGGAAGGGGCAATCAAATGAAAGAGAGAATCAGGGCGGAACAGATCTCCTGGGGGTGCCGAGGTTTGGACGTTGGATCAGCCGTGGGTCGAGGCGGCTGTGACTTCACTGCCGTCAGCCCTGTGGTCGCCACATATGCATTTGTGCATTTGTGCACTGCCATATGTGCATCTCAGCTATATATACAAGCAGCCTGGCAAGCTTCATATCAGGCGCGTTTTTCTACTTTCTCCAAATTCGGTTCACTGATATCCTGACCTTCTGCGGAGGCAGGCTTAGAAGATTTGAGGATCTTCTGATAGACCGGTTGTTCCTCCTCCTTCAACCCACACCCAGATGGATCTCTCCGGATGAGGAAATCCTGCACTTTCGCCTCTGAGGATGCCATTTGTTTGACTGTGTTTTCTCGGCGTCCCGCTAGGAACCGGGACGACTTTTCGTTAATCTCCCGCAGCCGCTCCTCATAGTCTGAGGTCAGTTGGCCGAACCAGGATACTTGGACGGCGCCTCCCATGAATATAAGAAGAATGACAAAAGTGGTGAAGGTCCGGTTGTCGACGATAGTTTCCTGTTTCCCCTGGTGACGATTGTGCCACCGCTCCCAATCTTCCCAGGTCGCATTGGTATGAATCGGGCCGTAGTCACGCGAGCCAGATCGCGCCCAGGAGGGCGTAGGAGTCGGAGTAGGATGGAGGCTCCAGCCTTCGCCGCAGCGGTCATATGCAGCTCGTTTGGCCGGGTCGGAAAGAATCTCGTGTGCGGCAACTAATAAATGGTACCGTTGAAGCCTTACATCGGCAGGGATGTCTTTGCATAGCGGATGGTCTTTACACGGTCGGTCAGGGTGGTAGATCTTCACGAGTTCGTAAAACCGGTGCTTCGAGTATGGCGCTGTGCGGTCCTGCTTGAACAGATCGTACGGAGTGAATGGGGAGCTTGACGGCCAGGAGAGCTCGTTCCCGGGAAATCCCTGAGCAGTCGCATAGTGTCTGTCGGATCTGAGTTGCCAGGGCCGAACATACGACAGTGGTGGCGATAGAGGAGAGGATAGATTCAGCAAGTGGACTCCCCCGCAACATAGAGATTTAGAAGTCTTAAGCATGGCAGCATGGTTTCACAGGAGGAGATGGTGCATGCCACTCCCGCCTGGGTTGATAGAAATCATGTACGTTCAGAGTAGCAGTAGTAGTAGCATAGTAGGTGAGTGGGGAGGGTTGGGAGGAGCGGCGATAATTCCGACTCTCGGAGTCCCATCACGTGCCGGATAGCTTTTGGAGCTCCCCCAAACTTTTACCAGCGTCGTTACACATTCACTTCCTCGAACCATCCCACAAACCCAAACCATGGCCGAGTCGCCGGACAGCCACCGTGATCGCAGGCGACATCACAGCCCGTCCGGCTCACCAGATCCCGAAAGCAGTCGACGACGACGACACCACGACGAAGATGACCGCAGCTCGCGACGCCGTGATGAACACCGCAGCTCTCGCCGCGAGAGTTCCCGGAGACGATCCTCTCGCAGTCCATCGAGTCGAAAGAGTCATAGACGAGACTACGATGAACGCCGACGGGAGCGGAGAGAACGTACAGAGGCTTCCGACGATGACAGGCGCAAACGCAGACATCGGTCTCCAGATGACCGTCGACACCGACGCCATCGCGCCCGCGATTCCCATGATGATAAGGAACGATCATCACGACGACGGCGCTCACCGTCCCGCTCTCGATCACGATCCCGACGTTCGCGCAGTCCTTCCTCCCGGGAGCTTACCCGGGCCAAGAAACCACTTCCGTCGCAGCAAGATGCGTACCAGGTCGAGCGCCAGGGAGAATCTGATGCACCGGCCCCCGACAAAGAGAAGCCCAATTTCGGTAATACGGGTCGTCTTGCTGCCGAGACTAACACGGTCAACGTGAATGGCGGAGCTATCGTTTTGAAGTACCACGAGCCTCCGGAGGCACGCAAACCACCGCCTAAGGAACCCTGGCGGCTCTACGTATTCAAGGGCAAGGATCTACTTGAAGTGGTGGAAATTTACGAGCGCAGCTGCTGGCTGATCGGAAGAGAGCGCATGGTGGTGGACTTTCCCCTCGATCACCCGAGTTGCTCGAAGCAGCACGCGGCGCTGCAGTTCCGATATGTCGACAAGCGAAATGAGTTTGGGGACCGAATTGGACGCGTCAAGCCCTATCTTCTTGATCTCGAAAGTGCGAATGGCTCGACTGTCAATGGGGACAAAGTCCCTGGGGGACATTACATTGAATTGCGTGATAAAGACGTTCTTCAGTTTGGACTGAGCACTCGCGAATACGTGCTTATGCTCCCCAAGCCCGAATGAAAAGTTTCTCACTTTAATTAATGGCAGCTACGTGTACAGATCCAGCCGTTTTATTTGCGAATGGGCTGGGGGTTGACGGCGGATGCACGTACTGCAAATGAAGTTGTAAGCCAGGGTACATGTTGGTGACCACACCATCGAGGATGATCATTTTGGTAGGTAGGTCTATGATGTGATGTGATGCGCGGTGCATTGCAAACCAGTCCGGTTCCAAATAAAGTATATTACTTCTGCCGAGTTGGGACTCATATTTTGTAGGGCAGGCTATAAGTCAGGGAGAGGAATCTCAGTCAATAAAAGGGTGATCTACTACCAGCCAAAGTGGGATACTGTGCGGATGAAGCGGGAGAATTCCACAGGTTCTGCCAGGTTCACGGAGTACAGGGAGCAAACTAATCAGGACAAGGGTTTTGGAATATCATAGATCGAGAATAGGACAAAAGGTATGCCTAAAGCTCAAGTGAAGGGCGTGTGGAGAGAAAGCAGTACTATACTGGGCTTCCTTTATCATGATTGATTCATTGATCTTCTCACTTGTATAATGGTGCCATGATACCTTGAACTTCAGTTTAAGCTACTAGGCTTTCTTCAATTCCTCAACTACAAGACAAAGTAGAGAGAAAAGGGTTATCGACAGATGACCAGTTCGATAGCTACGTGTTTGACAAGTCTTCTAAGCCAATGCATTCGAAGAATCAGTACTATATATTGACATATATCTCAATGGGTCAAATATAAAGACATGCTCCTAATGAGCCACTGGTTTTCGTCTGGGTTTGGCGCATCAAATCATGTCAAGATTCGACAAATTTCTCCGTGAGGAACCTAGAAAGCTGTTTCGGGCGAATCAGTGACAAGATTCAATTCAAAACAAGTCAAGTAGATCAACAATGAAAACAAGTGACATGAGTATCAGAAAAAGATGAAAGATGGTATAAGGTTGTCGTTCAACGGTCCGAAGACCTCAGGTGAACTATGCTTTGGATTATGGTGTTCATCATGCAGTGTCATTCGTCAAAGAGTGTGGGAATATTGATCACCCTCCGGAGAGGAATCATAGTGAAAAGAGGAAGATCGCAAAATGCTCTCACCTTTTGGAGTTAGTCACATCGACCGGTGCGAGTTTCGTCCAAGGTGAGTTATCGGACGTCAAATCTGCCCACATCAAGGCGACATCAGTCAGTCATAGCGTGAAGGTGCGCTGGCAACTCTCAGCCATGGCCGGTCGAATGGACCAGGTTGACGCTGCGGCGCTGCTGAGCATTTGCTGTCAGACACACCGATTCTGGTGGTTGCGAAGAGGAAGAGAGCAGACGGAATTTGAGTGGTGTGAAAAGGTGAAGTAAGCGAGAGAGTCACGTGCTAGGACGAGCTTGTTTGTCGAAGGCGCAAACAGCGCTATGAATGTGGATCTGGACGGGTCAACTTTCCATCACGGGTCTCGTCTGCGATCTACAAAAGATGGGAAAGGTAGCCAGAGGATCCATTCCAAAAGGAAGACGGCCTGAAATCGATCCTTCTCTTGATCATCACTCACGATCCGGAAGAATAACGGGATTCTGTACATTCTCGGCGTATGTAGTACCATATTTAACAAGATAATAATCCACAGGCCTGATACCACAACACAATCTGTACAGAGACATGGGAAAATGGGAACATGGAACAAACCAAGAGCGCCATGAAATCACATAGAATTCCGGGAAACTCCTTCAAGACTGAGCCTCTTCTCCCCCCGTTTCTTTCGCGCACGATTACTGTGCTCCACGACGTTGGCATCGAACGCCCACCACCACCGCTCAAACATCACTTGACCAATCTCAGAGTTGTTCAGGTCGAATGGATCCGACACCTTCATTTTCATGCCTTCCCCGCTGGCATCCTCCATATCGTATACCAGCCTAAACACGCCCAGTGGATCCTGCGCCACCTTGGGGCGCAGGGCGATGGGCAACGTGAACACTTGGATCAATTTGTCCCGCGCACTCGGCCATGGGATCAAGTCCAGGACAGGGTGGTGCGGAATGAGGCGCTGAGAACGTGTCGGGCGTAGATGAACGGGCAGGCTGTTCACATCTGGGGCATCCATCTTATGTTGATCGTCGGAGGATTCACTATCTGGTGATGATGAAGACGTGAGAGAATCTGGTGTGAACGACATTAGAGAGCTCTGCCTCGGTCCCTGATAGAATGGGCTTATTGCTGTGACATCATAAAGGATATCCTGTATCTTGAGTCGAACTGCAACCCTCATCGCCGCATTCATTAGCGAGAGTGTGGGAATGTCGAGGAAATGATCGTCTGGGAAGGTGAAGGTAGAGGACTGATATGCTTGAAGCTGATCAGATAAAGCGTGTTGAGTTCCATAGCGCCCAGGGGATTGAAAGCCTTGGTCCTCGCTATCTCTTTGATTCTGGGTGAATGGCTCTAACAACAGGGCTGGCGGTGAAAGCCCCGAGAGCGAGCCCTCAGAGGATGATGATACGCAATCTTGAAACACTTGTGGTGAAAGCGAAGGCGACAGGAGTGAGAACAGCTGTGAGGGAGACCATATGTCTGGCATCATGCCCATCTGCGATGATATGAGTGGTGTATCAGACGTAAACTCCGGCGCAGACACTACTCCTGGAAACTCATTCTCTGCATGATGTTGAACCTCTATCTCTGTGGGGAGTTGTGATGCAACCGGTCGTTCATCGTTGTGCGGGGAGAAGGGAGCGCTGGTCGTCTCGCTTGGTCGACCCTGAGTGGTGACCTGCGCTTGGAGGCGCTCAAGGCGCTCCCTCTTCCTTCGCCCTACATAGTGTTAGAGGCGAGAAATTTGACCCCGATACTTCATGTCACTTACGATATCTTCTTTGGGCCAAGACATTCAGCAATCGCTTTCGCTCTGCCGGGTCCTCGGTGATGTCCGGGACATCCACGTCCCCGCTTTTACGTTTGTTTGTCATGATAGCTGGTAACCAGTGTGGTGGTATCAACGCTGGAGTATGTCAAACAGGCCAAGACAGAGCAACGAATCGTAATCACACCGAGCATAACGAGAGTCAAAGGGAATGAGGGGGACTGACGGCTAAATAACTACTGGCGGGAGACCGCATAACGTTATGCTTATCGACACGGCCATGATGGAATACGAGGTGCTCGGGAACACGAAAACAAGCGATTTCTAAGGCGAAATGGGCGTGGCAATACCTCATGGTAAAGTATGCTTTACTTGCTTACTCTTGGCAGAAGTCATAATACTCTCTTATTATTGATGACTCCCTCAACATGCGTTATGCTCGCATACTCTCTTATAACGAAGCACGTACATCCCTGTATAAAAGGCCATGCCATTCCTCGTTGACTCGGACTGCAGATACAGACAGATCGCAAGCATCAGAAACTTCCTCATCTCATAGAACACTGCTACCGCTTCCACTGCTGTTGCACTCGTTACCGATACTCCCTCGCTATGGCCACAAATAACTTTTCAATCCATTCAATTGCCGCGGCATATGGTCTTGGACTTATGCCTCATGGATATTACTATGTCAAGATGATGGCCAATGCAAATGGGGCCGCAACCAATCTCATGTGAGCTCCGTCTTGCAGCCCTCTGATCACCTTTACATAGCAGGTACTAACCGAAAGTGTCGAGCAGACCCCGAGAGAATCTACCCAATCTCAAGAGCCGTCTACAGGCGGATGTCTGGAACAAATTAGCCAAATCTCGAGGCGCGCATCTCAACGCGATGGAGGGGCTCCCCTTGTTTGCAGTCGCCATGGTATATACACCCACCCACCATGATACTTACTAAAGCTAAAAATTGGCATGCAGCTAGCGGGAAATCTCGCAAAGCTCCCATCGAATGAGCTTAACACGCTCTCAATGGAATACCTCGGCGTGCGCTTACTGTATACTGCTTTGTATATGGGTGCAAAGTCCGAGGCAACAAGCTACCTACGTACTGGCGTATGGGCATGGAGTGTTGCTATCCCTATCTGGGGTCTTTTGAAGGCCGGTAGGGTGATGAATAGTGCAGAGTGACCACACTCTTCTTGGAAGCACCAAGCGTCCTATGATCAATCTTACGATTGACTGATATGTTTTCGGTTGAGTGTGTCAGTCACAAGTACATAGTGTCCTAGATATTTAATATATGCGCCTTTATCTGATTGATCCAGCTGATTCTTGTGCTGATATGAAAGGCTCGGAATATATGCAACCCGTTCTATCCTCACAGGACCTGGAGGGCCGTATACTTCGCATGAAACAATGATAAATCCAAGTTACTCCGTCGCCAACATAGATAAACGTTGGTGTAGGAAGCGGATTCATCCCCTTGATTTCACACGGAGGCACTCCAAGGATATGATATTTCCTAGAAAACATAGATTAGGCTTTCCCATATCCAAGCCTAGGTGGAGTCGCAGAGATCTTAGAAGAGAGATAAGAATGAGATACTTTGCTTCCCCGCGTGGTTGTTCTCTCTCTCCAATCTGCAGTCACCTGACAACACCCCCCTTCTCGGCCTCGCTTTCTTTCCTCTCACAAGTCACAACTAAGAAATCATCTTACCTTCTCATGATCTTGATCTTATCAAAAGAGGTCCCATGAACTGGACTGGAGGCCGTCTCAATCGGCACTCAAGCAAAAATCACCGGACATTCAGACAGTCTGCTAGACGAATTGTCGCAAAGCATGGCAATGCCTCCATTGATCGTCATCAAGACTCCATTTTCCCAGGCCTAAACCAGTCATCCTCCCAGCCAAGGGACACCCAAGATTCACACGGGGGGGGGCTGCTAATGGTTCCCACGAGCTGATCCCAAAACAACCGGTAAGCCCATCCTATCATAGGACTAGGCGTATTTAATCCACATTACATGCTCACTAGTGATATTGGGTCATTGCAGAGGCCAAATCATCTGGACCATATTAAACGCCAGCTCCTTGAAACCTCGGACTGGGGTGCAGTAGCGGCAGCACGGCCGCTCAAGATCTCGTTCACGCCTCTCGAGGAAGCGGAAAGATTTGGGAAGCGGCGAAAATTGACCGAGAAGGATCGCCACCGATTGGAATCGTACAACAACGATTGGCGACCTCAAGAGCTTCGTGAAAATCCATATTATGACGAAGTTCCTATCAAAGACGTGGATATCAAGATTAATGGAAAAAGTGTCAACTCAAAACAAGCGGTAGCTGAGGATAAACATGTTTACAAGTCCTCGCAGCCTATGCTTCTGGATCAGGATTCGGTGTTGGCGCAGTCAGACACGCAGGATCTACTGCAAAACAATCACCAGTCATCTCCTCTGGTTTCCTTCTCACACCCTTCAATTCGTACGTCACCGTCTGATAGTGTACCACGACTCCCACTCATGGCTGAAAGTACAGCGTTGGACTACGACATAGGTGTGGAAAACTGTGTCTATCAAGTTCACGGCAGAGGTAGCATATCACCCCAGCTATGCGAAACAGATTTTACCACACACTCCCCACAGAATCAAATTAGACGACGCTACACAATCGATGACCAACTTGATCAAGTCATTGCTGCAAATGAGGGTAAGCGTAATGCGACCTTCGCTTGCCCGAGAACCCCCACCGCGCGTCATGACAGCATTCTCTCTCCGTCAACTTTGGGGGAACTACACTGGTATCATCGTGGCGCTAGCACTGTTGCTACCGATGCTCTATCTACATCGAGCAATCAACCATCATCCTCACTTCCAAATCCTCGCTACAATATACAACGGATTATGCAAAACGACAGGGCAGACATGGAACTCTGGGAAGGCGACATGCCCCCAATCTATACAGGCAAGGCACCGCGTCGAACCATCCAGCCAAACCCAACATTCACGCCTTCAATGAAGACCTCTCCTGTGAAAATATACGGCCAATCTATTTTGTCTGGTGATGAAATCGGGCAGACTCTGTGGGCCTCACAATTCGGTGAAAGACAGGACTACAATGGTCCGACCGACTGCTCACCCATACAACTGGGTAGTATATTAGGGTCACGCCGCTCGACGCATAGCTTGTTCGGAACAAGGCCTCACTTTAGGTAGAGGAGCAAGCATTGATCGCTTTTGAAAGATAGCCATGGGTTAGGACAACATGGTCAGCCGGAAAAATGTGTTTATATACTGTAGGTAGCCTGTCCGTCTGACGATACTGTATCAACGTGTGGGTTTCAAGAAAACCTTGATCTAATATCAACGTCCTAGACAAGATTCAAAGTAGCTCAACTGCGGCGGCAACTTGGAGCAGCAGATTTCGAACTATGCCTGATACACAAATACCACGCGTAACACGCTTGAATCTAAGCCACACTGAATTCACATCTTCCCACCGACCTTCGACGTAACAGTTTATTCTGAAACGCAAGGTCTGCCGCCTGCTCCTCGATCCGATCTACAGACCCCAGAAGCTCGATATAGCCTTCCTCGTCCAGCTCCTCAAGGGCCCGTTTCAACCACACCCGACATGTCACGGGAGGTGCTCTCGAGACTTGCTGCAATCGCATTGCTAACGGATCATGAAGGATCGGATCCATCATTGCGACCTTCAGGGCAGCGAGGAGATTCACTGCATTTGGAACGTCGGTGGTCGATTTCTGCTGGTACTGCCATTCATGGTTGGTGGTGATGTTGTTGACGAGCTGGAAAACCTGGCCATGGTTGGGGCTTCTTGCGAGGTAGAATGCCCAGTGGAAGAGAGTCTCTTCTCCAAGGTCGGAGAGAAGGATGTAGAGACCGTTTATGTCGAAGGAAACGGGATCGTGGGGCATGATAGATGCGTTGGGGATTGAGTGCGGGATGGGATTCTTTGTGAGTGAGAGGGTATACATTGGTATCGTGTCCAGCCCCGCACTTGTCCTCGAGGTGTCCCGGGTTGCCTCCTATCCTCTTGCATCTGTGACGGGGTAGGATCCCGCAACTCCGCTTGAAAATATATTGATGCTTCCTTCATCCATCTGGTGTAATTTTGCTGCTCCATCTTTAGTTGGGTATCAAAATATGACCACACAAATTTAGAGCTGGGAGGTTAGAACGCTATTATCAGATGAGAAGCCCTGAAAACCATAGCAATTGATGGGGGTTGTGAGGGTTCTTCACATGTGAAGATAGCCCTAAATTCGTTTTTATGGACATCCTTTGTGGCTATATTTCTTATGGTTTATTTGGGTGCTAGTTTGGCTGTGTACACCTGATGAATGCCACCACGAGCAGGTTTTTCTTCCATTAGAAATCCTCCACTTTTTTGCTTTTACTCTCCTTACTCTGAAACGTCTTAAACTTCACTCTCATCCTCATGTTGAGTCCAATTCCGTCAACTTAGTAGGAGCAGATATCGTCGTCTGCGAAAAGTCCGCTGCAAGTCATTCCTCCACAGCAGTCACTATCTTTCGAGCAGTAGATGATGCCACTACAGCCCTAAAGAGAGAACCTATCAGTCTGGATGGTTATTTCTCGTCTATGAGGGTCGTCATACATCGTCACGTTTTTCGGATGGGGCTGCGAGAGCCACAGAGGCGAGGGTCACGGCGATGATACTGATGAGCTTCATTGCTGTCAGAATATATATTGTGTCTGATGGATGCAATGGATTGCTATGGATTGCTGTTTCTACTATGAAGACTAGCGAGTGCACGCACGTATTTATATCCATTTCAGCAGTGCGAGACGAGTGACTGGTAAGCATAACTCGGAGTATAAGTCTCCATGCTGACTGCAGTTGTAGTTTCCTTGGTTTTTTGGCCCCTTGACTGAACAACAGTATCGTCGTGAGGATCCATCCCTTTGAGGCAAATCCAATGGCTACAATGCAGAAGATCAACATTGGAGCGTTCATTCCGAAGGTCTTGGTCTTTGCGGTGAGTTCGGGTGGTGTTAACTTGCTGGATGGGACACTGACTATCGATCTATAAGGGTGCATCCTTGCGCTGTGATAGGCCGATGGGCTGGCCCAGGGAATGCTTCCGATCTTACTAAGCGCCTCTCACCTCCCCCGGTAGCCATCTCCATCTGCATCTCCATACTTTACAGTTCCATCTCACTGCGCCTTTTCATCCTCCTCACATCCGTCATCCTCCCCCCTAACCAACGAAAGCATATTCCACACCCTCCCCTTCTCCTTGCATTCATCTCCCCGAATGCATCCCCTCACCC
>RHLO01000817.1:0-58081 GCA_003719415.1 Aspergillus olivimuriae
TCCAACAACTTGGGAGTTTTCTTTTCCCTTCCACTTCCCCCTCCCCTCCTCCCTCCCTCCGTGCTTCCGTGGTTGGTTACCTCCTGTGCGTCGCTACAGTCAGGTTGTGCTCTTACTTCCTCGGTCGTCAGTGCGCCTTTCTGTCATCCTCCGATCGCCGCCTTCCCACGTCTTGTGTGTCGCGGATTTTTTGTTCGTTGGCCAGGATATCTCGGATCCGTTGATCCCCTTCGATTTCTGAATTTTTTTTTTCTCCGCACGAGTTCTGCCTAGACCCTCCGTCGCAGTGCTCACATCTCGACTTTTTTTTTTCTGCCACGCAAAAAAAGAAAGTCCTCTCCGGAATTACCTGTCTTGTTCCCCATTCCAGGGAATCCACGCTCGCGAAGACACTCAGCGCCGTCCCGTGATTCCCTTGCGGTCGTCGCCACGTGCAACTCGCGCTTTTCGTCAACGTTCTACAAGGGGCAAACGCCAACCCGACGAGCCTCTTCTCTCACCGTCCAGCGTGCTCCGCTTCAGGTGGTGATTCTTTCCCCCTTGTGCTGGTCCCTGTGAACATCGGATTCCCGACGGACCCAATTTCCAGACAACCGCACAAATCTGGGTGAGTTCTGTGGTGCATCTTGTGGGCCATCTGGACCGTCCACCTCGACACGCCAAAGTACCTGGGTGAAGCCGAAGCTGACTCTGCAATCTCTTCTCACCTCATAGACGCTGTCTTCGCCTCGTCCAACGCCTCTGTGTCCACGGAAGTCTCCCGTCGTTCGTCCTGATATCCCTCGGGCCCCGTACGCCGATCTTGAAATAAAAAAAAATTTCCTCGATCATCGTGCCGATGCGATTTTTGTGTTAGCCTTCAATTACAAGGATACACGAATACAACGCCTTCCCTGCCGTCACGACCACCGTCCCCCGTGAACGATACTCCTTGTGTTCCAGCCTGCTCGGTGACCACAACGTCTTCCACATTCTGCCTCCCCAGTAAGACTGATCTCCATCGGGAAGTTGCAGTTTGGTGGGGTTGCAAAAAGCCGGAAGTTGATCCTTCTGATTACCATCGGTCTTGGAGCTGTGTAGCTCGCCGCTGGAGTTTGACGGTTTCTTTGATTGGAGTGACCCATTCGAGGTACCTGTTCTCTGGCAGAACACCAGATTCCTCTCCCCTTTTTCCCTTCTAGAACGGATATATTAGACTTTGTTTCTCCCCCCTCATAAACCGCAAAAGAAAATGGCTGCAACATTTTCCTACGCACAGGCCGCTAAGGGCATTGTTGCGACACCTTCATCCAAAACGACGTCCGAGTCGAGCCCGGACGCGAAGCCAGAAGAGCTGAACGCCGAATCCACCCCGGAGGCCGGAACCACCGTGACTTCGGAGTCCATCCAGGAGACACAGACCGCTCCTGCTGCCAACGAGAAAGAATCGGATGCGACGCCTTCCACCAACGGCACGGTGACATCGACTCCCAGCGCGGGCAACTCATCGACTACCGCCGCCTCAAAAGCGGACGAAAGCTCAAATACGCCCAACGGAACTTCGGAATCCACCGGAGAAAAGCAAACCCAGGCTGCCGCCACTGAGAAACAGGAGAATGGCTCGGAAAAGCCCAAGGACAAGTCCGAGAAGGAAAAGAGCGAACCCCCGAAAGAGCTCAAGGCGGCTCCCCTCCCATCGGTGAACATCTGGCAACAGCGCAAAGAAGCCCAGGATGCCAAGGTGAAGGCCACTGCCACTCTGAAGCCCACCCCCGCGGCTGCAAAGACTCCCTCGAAGACCCCGTCTGCGGCATCCTCAATCTCCGGTGATAACCAGCAGGAGCCGACGAAGGCCAGCAACAAGAAGGCGGATAACCGCCGCAAGGCAGACGGCGCCAAGGGCCGCGAAGATGCGGCTCTGCCCCCCGTGGCGGACGCCAATCTGTGGCCGACCCCTCAAGTTGCCCAGGGTGAAGAGAAGAAAAAGCCCCAAGACAAGTCTGAGAAATCCGAGAAGAGCCCCGCGACGCGTGGTAAGGAGAAGTGGATGCCCGTCCCCTATGTTCCCACGGCTGTGTTCAACACCCCCCTCCCTACAGCGGCGCGTCGAGGCGGTCGTGCTGCCCGCGGTGGACGTGACACCGGTCGGAATGGATCTCACGGTTCTGAGAAGTCGGCGGCAGGACAGGGTGCCCAGGGTGCTGTGAAGCAGGCTGCCCCCGCCGAACGCGGTCGAAATGAGCCTAACACTGCTCGCGCAAACTCTCTTCCCGCTCCCGCTCGACGATCCAATAGCGCTGATGCTGGCGCGACGGACGCTCGCAAGCCTCAGTTGGCCGACCGAACTCGTGGCCCGAAGGGTGCTGACAATGGTGCTGCCCCGGCTGGAAAGCATGCCAATGCGGACGGCTTCCCCCGTCACCAGAAGGCCTTTGCCAGAAACCAGGATGGATCCCAGAAAGGTGGGGACCAGAGCGGACGTAACGCCCATGTTCCGTCGGATTCTCACCCCGGTGCTCGCGCCGGTTCGACCCACGACCGTCGCTTCGACAACGGGCCCAAGTCCGCCGACTTCGGTGGCTTCCACGCGGACCGTAAGGAGAAGGACTTCTCCCGCGAATCGCGTGCAGACCGTGGTCGAGGATCTCACCGCGGTCGCGGTGGTCACTCCGGGTACAATGGTGCCCAGAACTCCCACTTCGCCAACAGCCACTCGCACAATGGCTTTGTGCACCCCAAGTCCTTTGGCTTCAACGAGCGGCAACGATCTCAACCCCATGGACTTGGCAATGGCTCCCGTGGCCATGGCATGTCTATGCGCTCTCCCTCGTTGCCCAACTCCGCTGCCATGTACAACGTCTACCCATACCCCCCTGAAATCAACACCATGTATGGCTTCCAGCCAATGGCTGCTGGCCCCATGTCAGCTGTTCCGTATCAGCAATATATGGAGCCTTATTCTCTGGTGGGCGTCCTGACAATGCAACTTGAGTACTACTTCTCCGTGGACAACTTGTGCAAGGATCTGTTCCTCCGCAAGCACATGGACACCCAGGGCTTCGTTGCCTTGGGCTTCATTGCTGGCTTCAAGCGGGTCAAGAACTTGACCGAAGACTTCGAACTTCTGCGTCATGTCTCCCGCAATTTAAGAAGCGTTGAGCATATTTTGGGCGAAGATGGCGTGGACCGTCTGCGGCCCCGTGAGAGATGGGAACAGTGGGTTCTTCCCCTTGAGCAGCGCGATCCTTCCGCACAGCACTCTGGTCCTTCCGCGGCCAAGATCGATGAAAGTGCCGCCGCGCATCACCAGATTGATGGAGCAGCAAACGGTTTGCCCAATGGCACTGGTGAGACTCTGGTTTCCAAGACGCCCTTGTCGTCTGAAGCCCCGGAGTTCTCCCCCGCGAAGGCCGTCAGCAGCCCCAGCGAGACCGCAAATGTATGAGCCTCCCTTGGATTCCATCGTGTCCCCCATATAGCAAGGTCGATGATATGAGACCGGGGCTGAGGCTGAATTCTCTGTCTCCTAATCGTACTCTCGATTGCTAGCAACCTCTGTTGAGCAGTATATTGACATGAATAGTAAACAGAGGGCTGAATAAATTGCCGACTGGATCCCTTCCCCATCTCGCAGGATTGTCGGCCAATTTTAAAGGTATGTTCCACCTCGACCAAGCGAAACTCTGCGTGAGCGTTGACGCGGGAGCCAGCCAGTTCCTGGATCCTGCGAAATACCGCCCACCCCATGTGTCCGATCTCCTGTGGACCTGATGCTCATCCACGTCCAAGCAGGGTGAAGAAGATACCTTTCGGTTGCGTCCACACGTCCCGATTTTGCCTACGAATTCGTACCACCTCTTTTTTCGAAAACGAGTTCTTGACGAACCCCATCCCACGACCACCACCCGCCGGTGATCGTTGACAGGGATGTCTCCTGTTATTCCCTCTTCCAATCTGGTCATATTTTTTGGGCCCAAAATTTCCATGCACAAATGTACAATGAATTTAAGAGTCGAGCGTTTGATGATCTTGCACGAAAACATCAGCACTGGTTTCGAATGGTTATTTGCTTTGTTGTTACGGTTCCAGTTTTTTTGCTGCGCAGCAGGGGCTTCCCAGTTGAGTTGAGGTCACCCGAGACCTCGCTGATCTGGATGAAACGGGCTCTCTCTTCTCGCCAGGAGTGACCGAGAAACAGAGTCATCAGCTTGTTGATCCTTCTGGTGTCGGGGACCTGTGAACCCGGACCCGCAGAAAGATTGACTGTAATCTGGTGTTTGCCTGAAAAACTGTGCCGGAAAAGTCCTTTTGTTGCTTTCTTTTCATTTCATTTTCCCTCCCTTCTTACCTACCTATTTCCTCTCTTCTCTTTCTTGCTCCGCTGGATCATTGATGTTTTCTTTCGTGGGGTTACTACAATCATCATGACTTGCATTACTACTTGTCGGCTTTTGCATCTACGTTTCTCGAGTTGCCGAGCAGAGTCTTTCAGCAAAGTGGATTGATATACGCACATTGAACCTTCTCGGCTTTGTGTTTTCGACGTGTTTATCCTTTTCCCTTCTGATCCGTTTTCTCTTTTATCGTTACCCATTTTGCTTTCGTCATGGGAGGTTTCCAAAATTTCTGGAGTCCGGGCATATTTTACTGGGCAGTATCTTCTGCGTTTGATGCTTGCTTCTGTGGTGCGCCGGGCTAAATTTTCTTCTTCATTTCCCACGACCATAGAGTGTTCCTTCGGTTTTTAATATGCGATAATGTTCCTGTTGTTTTTTCGATTTCTAGTACGAATGGAAGAAAAAACCCAAAAACACGAAAACAACCACCAAGAAAACCCTATTTTTCTCTTGACTTCTTCTCTTTTCTCTCTTTCCCCTCACAGCGCGGCGCAACTGAGGTTTAACATTTCAAGGAGCTTGAATGCCCAGTGACCTTCGACATCTGGCGATCTGGGTTGGACGGGGTTGGTGTCCTGGGACGGTGGGTGGGAACGGCGTATGTTTGGGATCTTCTTGCATTGCTGGGGTTTCTTTTCTCTGCGGACCATGCCAAATGCATTCTCATAGGGATTCAGGATATATATTTTTAGTAGCCTGAGTAGAGAAAAGCTGGTTTGATGCCTCTCAAAAGTACAAACATTATTGTATGGCAGCTGGAAAGTGCATGCCCTTCGAATTGGGTGTCGACTGACTCAGCTGCACTTGATGCCTCAGGCATGAAGTCACGCCGGCAAACGGAAGTGACGAATGCCGTTGCAGTGACATGAACTTCTGCCAGCTTCTCACCTCACGCCAGCTCCCTCCAACTTCCAGCTCCATTCGTCCCTCTCCATTGCCCCCTCCACACCCTCTCGTTGCTTTGCTTCGGCCCATCCAAGATGGAACTGGCCTCTAGGCAGACCACGAGGCTACTCCGGCCGTCTTCCAGCGCCGCGCACCGTCTCCTCCTGCAACACCCTCCCCGTCTCTCCACCGTACCCTCCACACCTGCTGCCGTGAACCGTGTCCGCCGACGAAATGTGTCCACCACCCCCAAGCGACCGGCGCCAGAGTCGTCCCTGCTGAACTTCGGCTCAGGATCCCAGACCAGTGGCGTTCCGACAACGTATTTCTCCAACCGGTCCCCCCTCCCCATGAACACGGTCATCCGGTTCGTGCCTCAACAGACAGCCTGGATCGTTGAGCGTATGGGCAAGTTCCATCGCATTCTGGAACCGGGCTTGGCCGTTCTCATCCCTTTCTTGGATCGCATCGCCTACGTGAAGAGTCTGAAGGAGTCGGCTATCGAGATACCCAGCCAGAATGCCATTACGGCGGATAATGTGACGTTGGAGTTGGATGGTGTGCTGTACACCCGGGTATTTGACGCATATAAAGCGAGGTGAGTGATCGGCCGGCAATGTATTGGGACTGAGGCAGAACGATGGAGCTGACGGTCACTTATAGCTACGGAGTAGAAGACGCCGAATATGCCATCTCTCAACTAGCGCAGACGACAATGCGTTCGGAAATCGGCCAGCTGACACTCGACCACGTGCTTAAGGAGCGCGCCACGCTCAACACCAACATCACCCAGGCGATCAACGAGGCCGCCCAGGACTGGGGTGTCGTCTGCCTGCGCTACGAAATTCGGGATATCCACGCCCCCGACGGGGTGGTCGCCGCCATGCACCGCCAGGTGACGGCCGAGCGGTCGAAGCGTGCCGAGATCTTGGAGTCGGAGGGTCAGCGTCAGAGCGCGATCAACATCGCCGAGGGTCGCAAGCAGTCCGTCATCCTGGCGTCCGAGGCGATCCGTGCGGAGGAGATCAACCGTGCGTCTGGTGAGGCGGAGGCGATCCAGTTGAAGGCGCAGGCCACGGCGCGTGGTATTGAGGCTGTTTCTCGAGCAATCGAGGCGAACCGCGACAACGCCCAGAGTGCACTCAGCCTCAGTGTGGCAGAGAAGTATGTCGATGCCTTCTCCAAGCTTGCGAAGGAGGGTACCGCTGTTGTTGTCCCGGGCAATGTGGGCGATATCAGCGGATTGATCTCCAGTGCCATGGCGGTCTACGGCAAGGTCAATGAGGGCCAGGCCCGTAGCATTGCCGCAAAGACGCTGGGTGTGCAGGAGCCGGCGCAAGATGCATCTCCCGCTTCCCAGCAAGAGCAGCCGACGCCGACTGCTGAAGAGCCCTCTGAAGTCCAGTCTGAAGAGGGACGTCCGAATGTGACGGAGAGTGTGTTGGAAAGCTTTGACCATACCAGCCAGCAGAAGAAGTAGACAGATCGACGACGCATTTCTCTCTCTTCTTCTCCCAGACTCTCGGTCCAGAATAATGAGCTGCGGATGGACCTGCGAAGGGTCCGTTCGTTACATGCTGTACCTCTATCTTGTTGATCTCGACTCCGACTCGTCTTGTCTCTTTTAGCATTTTTGATATTTTACACTCTCCGGGAAACGTGCATTGTCGTCAGGAACAAAAAAATAAGCCAAATGTGGAGCGAGGATGGATTATGTTTGTGCATATGTACAGTAGTGGCGCCTAGATAGTGCTAATCGTGGGAAGCATTAACTTCTCCCCCGATGCTGGTAGAATGAGTATGTGGAATGCTCCGTCAATAGATCATGCCACGTGATCTCGCTCCTACCACTACCACGAAGACAACGTCATGGATTCTAGTTGCCTACCAACAACGGGATCATCACCATAACAAACATTGTTTCTGACCCCAATCGCTTCGTACAGTGCGCCGTCGATACTACGTGCCGACCTCAATCTAAGGAGCGAGGCCCTATCTTACACCTTCCACGTTCAGTGCCCAGATCAGCCAGCCCATTGAGGAGTTGAACATGCGAGTCTTGAACGCCTCAAGCTCCTGGGCTTCGATGTTGAGCCGGTACTGCAAACCGGGGATGACAACGCAACCTATAGTATTTGGCAATATGAACTGGGTTATATCTAGCATATTGATGAATGGTACCACCTGCACACTTGGGGGGGTATGTTCTACAGGAACATTCTAAACTATTGGCATAGGTCATCTGGCGAGTTACCTGAACAGTCACACCCGAGCATTTCTCTCTATTCAATATTGAGGACCCGATGGCCATCTGGTTTCCAGTACCAGATACTAGCATTGCGAATACAGTTCCTGGATGCTGGTTCGCAACCTTGGCCACCCAATACCAGTCAGCAACGTCTCTCCAGCCAAATCGCCTCACATCAATCGCAGATGCTGTGAACCAGGAATCTTCAACGTTGAGGACGATAGAAACTGGTTGTTAGTTTTATACATCATACCAACTCTATCAAAATCGATCTACTCGCAGCCAGCAACGCAAAAATGAGGGGACCCCAGAAAAACATGCTGCAGCTTCCATTCTCCTTCATTGCAAGCGACGGAGTGAGATTGGTGGAAAGTCCTTCTTCCACGGGTTGAGTGGCGCGATTCCAGCAGGATGATCCGGCGGCGCTACCGAGTGCTGTCGGTGATGTGGTTGGTGGAAGATCGATCTATATCGAATCCCACCGATATCCCAAATCAACCCGGGGAAGACTCACGATTCTTTGTTGTAAATACTTCCAAAGTTCTTTTGAATTAGGCAGAGGATGATTTGGCAAAATGCAACAGCCGGAGAACAGGCAAATTCATCTCCAACTCGTCGTCCAAGGACGTGACGATTTCGCCGCTGTAAGCGAGAATGGGAACGTGTAAAAAGGTGGGCATGTCGGCATCCTTTGACAAGCAAATAGACTGGAGTCACAAGTCACCGCCATGGCTTTTCCTTCTTGGCTCTTGACGATCTACCTTTGCGCGATTGCGTTGGCTTGGGGGCATCCATCGGGACATGGACCTTCATTCCCTGAAGCATGTCAAGCCTCGACACCAGGAAACCCCCTTCACGGCTGTCCCAAAAACACCCTTCTCGTCTCTCACTCTCATAGAAAGGCACATTTCCGCACCATCCAAGGCGCCATTGACTCTCTTCCCCATGACGACACCAGCCACACCATCCTGATCCTCTCCGGAACCTACACTGAGCAACTCAACATCACCCGGCCGGGACCTCTCACCCTCCTCGGGGAATCCAACCACCCCCATGATGCCTCGACCAACTCCGTCCACGTCGAATGGGCAGCAGCCACCGCGCAAGGCATCTACACCGACAACGTCTACACCAGCGTCCTCATCGTCGCGCCCACCCTCAACGCAAGTCTCACAGGGTACGGACCAGAAGGCCTCCCCGTCCCCGACGACACACCCTTCGGATGCCGCGACTTCCGCGCCTACAATATCGACTTCCGCAACGTCTATGCCGAACAGTCCGCCGGGCCGGCCCACGCATTGAGCTTCTCCCGCGCAAACGGCGGATTCTACTACTCCGGCTTCTACAGCTACCAAGACACGGTGTTCGTGGGCAAACTCGGCAACGCGTATTTCCACTCCAGCATCGTGGCCGGACAGACGGACTTCCTGTATGGGTTTGGGACCGCGTGGTTGGAACGGTGTGAGCTGGTGCTTCGTGGGTGTGGCGGTGGGATTACGGCGTGGAAAGGGACCAACACGACATACGAGAATAAGTTCGGGGTGTATGTGCATGACTCGGCTATTAGGGCTGCAAATGCTTCTGTTGCGGCGGCGGACGAGGGACGATGTGCCCTTGGTCGACCCTGGAATAGTGGCCATCGCAGCATCTTTGCTGGGGTGTACGAAGATGCGACGATTCGGGGTAGTGGGTATGTGCTTTGGCAGGCGCCTGTCACGGACCAGACGCTCATGGGCGAGTACGAGAATCGTGGACCGGGATGGGACGTTGCTGCTCGGCGGGAGTACAATTACAGTGTGTTGTTGGATGACGAAGCTTGGGCGGGATATGACTCGCCGGCGAAGGTGTTCTTGACAGAGGAGGGAGTACAGGGACATACTCGCTGGATTGATCAACGATTCCGGTGGTGGTAGTCTGGACTGCGTGGCATGTACCTATCATGTACAGTCCTCACTGGAGAACGGTTGGAATTCCTGCTTTCAATTGCTGTGCAAGATATGCTCATTTATCTAGCATATAATTTGAAATTGATCTAACGAGAGGAGCAATCTATACACCCTTTCAGAAACCATACAACATGCTTATCCACCGTAGATGAGGAGAACTACCAAACAGCAAGAAACCCATATCTCCAAAATCACCTTCGACTTAAAAGACCCCGACATGCACAGCGGGCACGAATCAGACCATATCAATCAGCAGCCGAGGACCGAAGCTTCCCCGCGCTACGCATCTGTAGGATCCGGGGGGAGCTCCAGGATTCATAGCTCTCAACCATCATTGGTAGCTTCACATTTAGCCTGTTTAAACCTCAGGGACTGGCTAAACGGTTGAATATGAGGAGGCATTCGTCTGAAGCTTTCCACCGGCATCCTCGCTATGAAAGGATGTTGGAAACTCACAGCCTTGTCGGGTGAATGTGCAAATTTATGTCGATGACTGATTCTACTGGTGGTCGTAGAATTCCTTCGCAATTCCTCCAATGAGTTGCTGTCAAGGCTGTTGGACCTTGGAGGCTTCATCCTGGTACCAGAGAACGCTAGGCCAGATAGATTTGGTGGTAGGATAGGAGCTCAGCTGAGAGCTTGGAGATAAAGACAGACACTTTCCTCCAGACTTTTACTTCTGACCACCCCACATAGCCATAAGCTTACGACAAAATGGTCCACAAGACAAGACTTTACAACTGGTATGATGTTCACAGTCTACTGCCAGTACCTTTTGATCTAAACGCTGGAATGCTGAACGCTGGAATAGGTACATCTGCCTGGTGGCCGCCGGGTGCATGGTGTTGATGGGCTATGATGCCTCTGTCTTCAACTCTGTGCAAAATTCCGATCACTGGCATGCCTATTTTGACAATCCTGTACGCACCTCGGACTCCTTACAGGCTTGCATCTGACTCGATCACAGGACAGTTACATGCTCGGGTTGATGAACACGGTCTATACAGTCGGCGGTATTCTCACAGGATGGTTCATCGCTGGTCCACTGGTAAAGGAAACGGATGTAACGGCTTTTACAAACCACCTGCTAACTTGCGTCAGGCTGATTATCTTGGTCGTCGCTGGGCGATGGGCATTGGTTGCTTCATCACAGTCATTGCAACTTTCATGCAATGCTTCCCTCCTGTCAACCATGCGGTGCCGGTGTTCATGACCGGCCGAGTACTTATTGGATGCGGACAAGCCCTGGCCATCGGTAAGTTCCCAGTCATTCTGGTTGAATACGACAGCTAACCTCCGCAGCCGCCGGTCCCATCTACATTGGTGAAGTGACGCCGGCCTATATCCGTGGTCTGGTGATGGCCTTCTGGCAGATGTTCTACTCGGTTGGCTCGTTTGTCGCCTACTGGGTCAACTATGCGGCTGGAAAGCACAAGGACACACTCGGAGAATGGGACTGGAAAATGGTCGTCATCTTCCAGCTCCTGCTTCCGATCATCATCATCTGTCAACTCCCCTTCATGCCGGAATCGCCTCGTTGGCTCGTCCAAAGGAAGAACGATCTAGACAGCGCCCGAAAGGTCCTCCAGCAGGTTCGGGACACGGACGAAGAGATCGACAACGAACTCGCGACCATCCGTGAAGCGATTCAGTACGAGAGAGAGGCCCTCGACAGCGGCAAAAAAGCATACATGACACTCTTCAAAGACAGCAGTGTCCGCAAACGCCTTCTTCTGACCTTCGTCCTGAACATCGGTCAGCAGCTCACCGGCCAGGGCACATTCAACTCCTACTCGTCCACCATCTACAAGAAAATCTGGTCCAATGGCGATACGATCAATCTGATCAATGCGCTGAATGCCACGTTTGGTATCCTCTTCACCCTCAACGCCACCTGGACGGTCGACCGCTTCGGCCGCAAGTTCCTCCTCATCGTTGGCGCCACCGGCATGGCCATCTGCATGCTGATCACTGCGCTCGTCGGTCTGCAGACCCCTTCCACGCCCGAGGGCGCAAAGACACAGCCGGTTGGCATCGCCATCGTCTTCCTCATGTTCCTCTTCGCCTTCTTCTACAAGCCCTCCTGGGGCGCGACGGTGTGGATCTACACCGCCGAGGTGTTCCCGATGAATGTGCGAGCCCAGGCGGTCGGTATGTGTTCGCAGATGCAGGGCGTGGCAAACACCATCTTCCAGCAATTCTTCCCGATCTTTTACGCCAATGAGGGACTGTAAGTTTCGCCCCGATCTATCTACTGCTTGTGGTTCCAGTGCTGAAATGTTTCGGACAGGAAATCGTTCTTCTTCTTCATGACCTGCAATGTCTTCCTGGCCGTGTTTGTATGGTTCCTCATCCCTGAGACGAAACGGGTTGCTCTCGAGGAAATGGATACCCTCTTCGGTGGTGCGAGTCATGTGCAGCAGGGATCTGCTATGATTCATGAGCAAAAGCTGCAGCTTGAGCAGATGGAGCATGCGAGGGAGGGTGAAGCAGATGACAACGTTGCTGCGACTCGGCAAGGTTCTGACAAGGTGTAGAGAGGTGATGTTCGAGGGATGTTGGTGTTTACGCGTGGAATCAGTACGTTGATAACTGGTGACAAGTTGTATAGTTGAATCAAAGGGGCTCTTCGTGGACATAATCTGTGCCGGGATCGAGAAAATAACAAGTTTGAGTACACCTTACTACTGAGATTTGAAATGGTGGACATCTGGCTGGCCTCAAGATACTTCTTGAAGATTGATCAGAAACCCATCCTGATCTATTTACATTATTCAAGAACATCCATCTTGACAATTTCTTGACAGACCCATATGTCATAGTCAGCCAGGAGGGTAACGAAGAATTACCAGTGAGCCATCACCACCTCTTTATCCTCACGATCCATAGCTTAAATACGCCCAATGCCACAGTGTGAAGTAACATACCCCAAAGCATCCGTCGCCGACCCAGCCGGCGCAATCGTCAGCCCCGCAAAGTCACCAAAAAAGCCCGAATCCGAGCTCTCAAAGGCCCCAGAGCCGCTGTATCCATTAGGTCGACATGCCCGGCCAAACGGTGACTCGCACAGCGCGACGTTTGCATCACTGGCGCTGAAAAGCTGGTTTTCCGGGTCGGCGGGAGCAATTTCCACCACGTCTTCGAAGAAACATCCTTCAAAGACCCCGCGGCCTTGGTCACCACCTTCAATGGCGTGTCCGGGGATTGTGGACCAGACGCTGTTGACGGCGTGGAAGAGCGTTGTGCCGGAGAGGGCGGGTCCACGGCCGCTGGTGTGGTAGACATAATTGCCTGGTTAGACGTTAGTCGATTGCATGATATTGAAAGGGGTTGGAATGTACTTTGGAAAGTGATCTCGTCTCCGACGCCGACGAGCTCCAGTCCCCAGTAGTGGTAGCTATCACATCCTGCGGAGTAGGTGGTCTCGCCGTTGATGAAGTTGTTCGACCATGTCATGCGGGTGTTGGGGTTGAAACCGGTGACGAAGTGTTGTCGTCCGATGAGGGAGGTCTGGATGGTTTGTCAGTATTGGATGATAAAGGGCCTTTTCTGCCTTTGCTTTGCCATGGTAGATAATTGTCTTACTTCGCAGTGGTCGATCCAGATCAGATCCGCGCCAAAGAATGTAAAGGCATCGCCGCCCCAGACCAGACTATAGAATGTTAGAATCAGTCACCAGCGCATACGTGGTCCCGATCGAGCGCTGACCTAGGGTTAAGGTTCGTGATTTTGATATTCTGCACGATGATATTGGAAACTCCACCCTCGAAATACAGCCCCTTCCCACTTATCACACCTGCGTCGCCCTCGCCGACAAGCGTCTTGTCCGATTGGATCCGGATCCCATTCATGGCCGCATTGTCATAGGTGACCGTGGCGACAGGGTTATCACCACACCATCCATTCGCGTTGATGGCGAGTTGGCACTTCTCCCCCGTACCCCAAGGCGCGCATCCCTGCTCGGTTGTGGATCCCTCGGTTCCGATGAACTCGAACGTCTTGGTCAAGACGATGACCTGGGGATCGGGACTCTCCAGCAAGGCGACAAGCTGCTCGTTGGTGTTGGGGTAGATAGGGGTTGTATCGCCGCCGCCGGTCACGCCAGCTGCGAAGCCCTCGGCAGCACCCCAGACAACCTGGGCACTGGCAAACACGGCATTCAGGCAGAGGATGTGGAAAAAGGACACCTTCATGGTGGGCAAAGTTCTGAAGAACAAAAGTGGTTCATGGGCAGATGCAATTTGCTAGATTCCCCGACTGGGTTTTTATCTGCTCCCCGTCTGTTCTAATATATCCCCAATCAGGATTTTATTTTGGCAGAATAGAGAAAAGAGATACGGAGTACCCGTTCTTTATTTCCTCTTCCGATGAAAAATAGCGTAGAGTTCCCTGAACTTGAAACCATGACGGTCCGTGGGACTGCGGACTTGTTGCGGGATGAGGAAAGATCTGCTGTCCTGTGTTTCGGATATATCTTGTCCATATTGGATGATGCTTTGAATTAAGTTATGCAATGTCGGTTCCAGGTACTTCATTCCCAGTAGCTCCATCCTCATCGGCTGGTAATTGTGTCCGAGTGGTCTTCCACATCAACTTTCATTGGTGGGGATACGGAAGTATTCTGGATTGATCGACAGAACATTTATGAATAATGCATAAACTGTGAGCCACTTTGATTCGGCCAGGGAGCAACACCGGCCAAAGCGCTGGGCTCTCAGCAAATCGGTCCTCATGGGGTTCTCTTCGTGCCTCTTTATTTATCAGCAATTGGCCAGCCGTGCAGAGGGCTTCACATGTTGAGAGTCACACTATGGGCAACAAGGTGGGAGCCTAAGCAAAAGACACTTATATTTTTTATAGCTAACCACTGTTACACTGAATTTCCAGCATAACAAAGCCTATGCATCACTCGGGCGGATAGGCAGGCGTGTGGATGTAAAGCAGAAAAGCAGACAGTTGCCACAGACCGAGAGATGCACACGGTACAGGGATATATTCCTAGGCTACTTCATTTTCTCTCCTTGAGCACCCTCAGATAGCGAAAGTTCACGGAAGATCCCCAGATCACGCACAAGTGATTTCATCCAGATCTGAATCTTCCATATTGTTGCACTTGAAGAAAGGTGGATTGCCACTGGGTGGAGTCACATCGATATCATGGACAGCAATATTGCGACAAACCTAGCATGTGTTAGTTGCCATCTTCGTAGCCACGGAGGCGCCGTATATTTTATTTAGGACACAAAGACTTACGTCTGGACTGCTACAGGTCAACTCCCCAATGCGAGGATCATACTTCTTGGATGTTGTTCCCTTGAAATCCTTGAACAGCACATCTTCGATGACGAGTTTTGCCTTTGGAAGACTGGTCAGCATTCTCAGTATTCTCTTGTCCCGGACCATCAGAACTCACCGGATAAAGATCGCAAATGGTCTGATTCTTCGTATAGTAGCACTGCGAGACGGAAATGACGTGGTCATTGTTGCTGCTATGCATGTGTTCATAGGTGACGTTGCGGACATGGCCCATCCCTCCGCCAGGAGTGTCGGGAGTGGCATCCGGAGGCAAACCAGGCCAGACCTTGATTCGGGCCACGTCTGTTGCGTCCTTCATAGTCACGTTGTAGATGTACAGATCTTCAACGATATCGGTTTCCTCCCGGTATTGACCAAGGCTGCCGACAGAGATGCCATGAGATCCTGTGCAATCAAGATTTTGGATGACAACCTGCGTCGAGTTGGGCTTGAACGAGACACAGTCTGCGCAGGATGAGCGACTGTCCCAAGGAGACTCAGACGAAGGGATATAGGGCCTCACCGTCTGTGTTGACAATCCTCGAGTTCTGGATAACGATGTTGGAGCTGCGATAGATATCCCAACCATCCGTATTCTACATGCAAGTTGGTTAGCAGTAGGCTCAGAATATGTTTAAGATTGAGAATGAAGCGAACCTTGGCTGGGGCATCCGGCAGCGAACTACCCACCAACATTGTCATGTCACTGACGAGGATATCGGTGGAGTTTGAAATGAGGTTGAACCAGCCAGGGGAGTTGAGCATGGTGAGTCCAGAAATAGTGGCATGATGCAGTCCATCCGTGCCCAAGAGGCAGGGACGCATAACGCCAGAGTCCTGGGCCATTGCACTCCACCAGAACTGGCCAGCTCCTAAAGAGGCCGAGTTAACCATCCTATGTCACTGAATTGGATATCAAGAAATGTTACCATCGATGACCCCCTTCCCATCGCCATAGATATTCACATTCTTGCCTCCAAATCGCCAGAACATGCTTGCCGTCTGGAATGTATATTGGAAAGCCTGCGTTGGCCAGAGATCGATGTCCTTTTTGAAGGTAATGTTGCCCCAGATGGCAAAATCAATGTTGTTCAGGAAAGTGAGGTCCAATGCGGTTGCAATGACAAAGTCACCTGGTGGCAAGAAAACGGTGCCTCCATTGTTGCACTTGTGGGCCGCGGCAAGGATGCTAGGACCTGCATCTACCAGCGTCGGTTTGACCTTGCAGAGTTTGCCCTTGTGTTTGCGATGACTTGGGGCCGGTTTGAAGTTTCCCGGGGACTTGGGATATGCAGAGATGGCGGGAGCAGCAGGATGTCTAGCAGCCACGCTCAGTGCGGGCAACGCAGCTACCAGGGCCAGCAGATTGAGGAGCTTCATTGCAAGTGGAAAAATGGGAATGTCTTGCTTGTTGAGCACAATGTTAGTGGCGATTCGATGACTTCTTATATGTGTGCAATCTTGGCCTTGATGCTGCTGTGCTTGGAGATGATATTCGCACAAATATCCATCTATACATTGTGGGTAAACAGGCTAAATTGTATATTCAGCGGCAATAGGTACTGGAATAAACTCGGTCCAATCGAAGAAAGCTTTATTGGCATAAAATGCAGTCTGAAAATATACTTTCCTCGCATCCCCAAGCCGGTAACAAGCCTCGGCTATCGAGTCAATGGAACTATTGTTAGAAGCCAGTTCTATCATTATTCGAGTTTGTAAATCTTCATATCGAACAGAATGCAATTTTCATAGATCGCAAAGCGAATGGAAAAGGTGTCAGTCCTATTTTCTCTCATCTGAATGTTTTCGCTGAGCAACCTGCTGAGCCATCACCAGTCTGATTCACGCCGCGGATACTACACATCCGGTGGATCATTTCCAGCACTGGCGATAGTTTACCAGCCGGTTCATCACAAAGGAAATTCCCATTTAGCCTGCTTGCACCTCTGGACAGCCATATGTTCTTGTCAAGATCATCCAGGAGCCAAGACGAAGGGATTCAATACGAGATATAGATATCAATATAACCGCGCCCTGGGGAGCATTTCTCCACCAATTACAGCGTATCTGCCGGGAGTACCCCAGAAATTCTACCGGTAAGCTTATTAGCGCGCTGGGGAAGCCTTGTCTGCCGTGTATGCCGAAGTGCGGGATGAGTTCTTCCGTTAGCGTAAGTCAAAAGGATCCAGGGCTTCTACCATGCCCATTCAATTTCGACATTTATTCCCAGTGCTCTCTCTTAGCAGACATAATAATATTCGACCAGCTAGAATGACCGCAGTCCACAGAAAAGAGGAAATAAAGTAACCAAACAAAGGTGATCTTCACAGCGTCCGGGCCAAGTCTTCGCTTCTGGGGGTGTCTTCTCGTCGGGAAACTTTGACAGTGACCTGGACTGTGAATGGGAATTTCCACGTCTTCCACCAGAAGATTGACTTCCCGACGAGGAGGATACTTTCGTGCAACAGGAAAAGCAGATGCAGGATCCTGTCCGTGCACCATGTTAGCAAACGTGTCCACCCCATTTTTACGAGACTCATTTTCTCAAGCACAAAAACATCAACAACGACTTCAAGTGAGAATCATCAGAACTTGAGGGAGAGGAAAACATACGCAATCAAAATCCCTGCCGCGATACCCCCCCGATTCAATCCATCCACCCACTGAGGTCGGCACATCCCCTGCCGACCAGGCTCAGGAGGGCAATATGGCCGATCTTGCAGCTCCTGGAGGTTTCTCGCTGAGATCATCGCACTGAAGAGAGCGAGACATAGATCAAGCGTGAAGTATACCAGGATGATGGCGATGGTGGTGAAGACAGCGGTTCCACTGGTGCGGCTACTTGGACTGGTAGTGCTGCTACCAGGAAAGGCGTAGAGTGTCCGGGCCGAGTTAAGGAGACACGAACAGGCTGACGCTGCGGTCTTTCATCCATTTTTTGCTTTGTTAATATTTATTTGGTGCTCGGGTGAGTGGGTAGTCTGTAGTGAAGCAGATGTGCCTCGTTGGATTGGTGGGCTATGGGTGAATACAATAGGAAAATCTATAGGTGAATCTTACCAGAAGAAAAAGCCGAGAGGTACAATCTCGACTGGAAAAGTCGAGATTAGGCCACTCCGCAGAATTCTGAACTATCAGGGGGACAGATAAGGTGAAGAGCAATGTCAGGGCTGGGAGGGCGATCGAGGGCCATGTTAAGGGGGAGGCCGTTCTTGAAGTTGTGAGGGCTCTCATGGGTCGTTCATTCTGTTGTCTGGGTAGGAGAGTGGAGGTTTCGGAGGCCATTTGTCCTCCAAGGTACTTTTTGGAGCGCAGGTTGATGATACTTGGTCAAGTTGGATTGCTACCTCGCTGAAGGTGAGATCAGCTGGTGGTGAAGTTAGGGTTGGCTTAGTGTCGGGCTAGTGTCATCTTCCAGTGGCAGCAATCACTGCTCGCTGTTTCGAGAGCATTTCTTCACAGAATAGTTGTACAAGAATCTCGAATGCAATAAATGAAATAAACAATAAATGATGTAAATTGGATCAAAAATGAGAGAGCACAACATATAGTGACTTGTCCTGTCGGAAGAAAAAGTAGGTTCTTTCTCTTCTCTCATCACTCAAGCGCTGCTCTATCATGTACGAGTTCTATCATTTCTCGCCAGACCTCTATGTCCTATTCTTACTTGACCAGAAGAGATCTGATATCTTGCCTAATTACTTATGCCAAGAAACAGCCATCGAAATTATACGACAGCTGCAGTAGCATCAGCATCATCCAGAAGTACATGATGGTAAACACAGAAGTGAGTTGTTCAGAAATATCCCAGCGAGGGAGTATAAATCTGAAATATTCAAGACATCTCTATTCATGATCATCCTTTTGGGAGTCATCAGGGCGAATAGGACGTAGGACCTCCACCACCATCGCTGTCGTAACATCACAGTAGCTCTATTTTAATACATCATTCATGTCTGAAACCTCTTCGGAGCAATTTATATGTCCTTATCATGGATCTTTCACAACAAACTAGCAAGTACAAGATGCGTAATTGAATTAATATAGCGTACCCACGGAAGCCACCTATGATAGCATGAAACATTCTCTCCACCCTCAACCGGACTATTCTGACCGATAAAGAGCGTGCCTTGATGAATGCATGCAAGGTTGATGCCTTGATGTACGTCTGTCCATGGCATGTCAATAGACAATTTTTTCGAAGGTCTCCCCCATGATACAGCGAGCATAAATAACTCCTCTGGAATGGAACTGCGTGGGATACTTGTAACAAGAAGATCAAAACTTCACAGAGTCTGATCCGGGTTAGTCGCTCAGCTGCACGAAGCCGTCCTTGTGCCTCGTGCTAGACGTAGGCTTTGCGATGAGCGTGGGAGCTGCTGGGACGTCAGAGGGGCCTTCCCGTTCCCAACATCCATCTCTTGGAGAATTGAGCCGAGATGCAATGATCGAGAGAAAAAGCAAGTCCATATCTGGAGCATTTGAGCCAAGAAAGGAGCGGGTGCACGGGCCAAGCGGGAGAATCGCGACAGGAACCAACCAAGACCCGTTGCGATCCAGGCGCGCCGTTTCTTTCTTCCATCGCGTTGCCGTCGTCTGCCTTTCTTTCACTCTCCTTCTCTCCCCCTCGATCCCGTTCTCTGTCGCTCTCATTGCTTCGTCTCTCCGCCGACGCTCTCGTGCACCCCCCTCTCGCGGCGCCATCCCCCTCCGATGATCCGTGCCTGTGGTTGCTTTGCGATGCCCCAGGTACTCTACCGTCCTTGATCCACGTCAACCCCCCTCCCCTCCCATCGGAACGGTCCACCTCCGGTCAACGCCCACGCAACAGCGGAGATTTTGCTCGGCGATCGCGGCGATGCATATTATAAAACCCGTGTGGTTGACACATGGAGGTCTGTCGGAGCCCCTGTCGTGAGCATGAGGACGGACCGAACTAACCTCCGCACCCCTCAGGCGAGCGAAAGGATTTCGAGGTGTACAGCTGCGATGTGTCCCCCGATGGAAGCCGTCTTGTTACCGCGGCTGGAGGTACGTATTCGCCCGTTCCAAGCGACGGCTGTCGCAGAACTCCCCGGGTGGATGGAAGATATCTGACTTGGTTTCTGGTGGGCATACAGATGGATATGTGAGAATTTGGTCGACCGAGGCCATCTCCAACACCGATGATGCTTCCGTGGCCAATAAACCGAAGCAGCTGGCGTCCATGAGCAATCATTCCGGCACCATTCACACCGTTCGATTCTCCCCGAACGGAAAGTACCTGGCCTCCGGTGCCGACGACAAAATCGTCTGCATCTACACGTTAGATGCAAATCCCCCTTCACACTCGACATTCGGTAGGTGACAATGACATGGCCCGGGAGGGATCAAAGTGGATGTGTTGGACTGACGGGTGGTGTATCCGCATTCAGGCTCGAACGAGGCACCCCCGGTAGAGAATTGGCGCACCGTGCGGCGATTGATCGGGCATGATAACGATGTGCAGGATCTGGGATGGTCGTATGACTCGTCGATATTGGTGTCCGTCGGCTTGGACTCCAAGGTGGTGGTATGGTCCGGTCATACCTTTGAGAAGCTCAAGACCCTTTCCGTCCACCAGAGCCACGTCAAGGGCATCACCTTTGACCCGGCCAACAAATACTTCGCAACTGCCAGCGATGACCGCACCGTTCGCATCTTCCGGTTTACCTCCCCCGCGCCGAATTCCACCGCCCATGATCAAATGAACAACTTCGTCCTCGAACAGACCATCAACGCTCCCTTCCAAAACTCCCCCTTGACAGCCTACTTCCGCCGGTGCTCCTGGTCTCCGGATGGCATGCACATTGCCGCCGCTAACGCCGTGAACGGCCCCGTCAGCTCCGTCGCCATCATCAATCGAGGTTCGTGGGATGGCGATATCAACCTCATCGGACATGAAGCCCCCGTCGAGGTTTGCGCGTTCTCACCTCGACTATACTCCAGCCAGCCACCGAATAAGCAAACACCGGAAAGCTTAGGGCAGGCGGTGACCGTCATCGCCTGCGCAGGCGGGGACAAATCGTTGAGCATCTGGATCACTACGAACCCGCGGCCGATCGTAGTGGCGCAAGAACTCGCGGCGAAGGCAATCTCGGATTTGGCATGGAGTCCCGATGGTACATGTCTCTACGCAACCGCCCTGGACGGCACGATTCTAGCGGTCCGCTTTGAGCCCGGAGATTTAGGCTACGCCATGGCTATGGAGGAGAATGAGAAGTCATTAACTAAGTTCGGCACCAATCGCCGAGGTGCGGGCATCACGGAGACGACCGACGGACTCCTCTTGGAGGAGAGGAGCAAAGCAGGGGAGATCAAAGGCGTGGAAGGGCGAATGGGTGCTTTGATGGGTGATGACCATGCGGGTTCTGAGAACCCCGTGAATGGGAAACCGGCGACGTTACCCTCAAACGGGGTCACGCCTGCTCGCGGCCCCTCGCCCACGCCGGACAACCAGAAAGCCCAGACGAACGGAACGGCGACGCCGGCAAACCAGGAGTCAGAGAAGCCTGATCCGTACCAGGCGAAATTGGAACGGCTCAAGCAACGACCCACCTATACGAAGGATGGCAAGAAGCGGATTGCCCCGTTACTCGTGTCTGGAGCTGGGGCTGCTGAATCATCTCTGCCGCAGGCGCGGCTGATGGCATCAGTCAGCAGCCAGGTGAAGGCTGATACTCCCCAGTCGATCGTGGATCTATCCAAACCGTTTGACGGATTACCCAAGGGTGGACTGGCAGCACTCCTCTTTGGCAACAAGCGCAAGCTGGCCCAGTTGGAAGGCGATGACGATGGCCATGTGGAAAAGCGGGTGGCTCTCGCGAGCCAAAACGGTGCCACGCCCATCATGGCCAACACGCCTGATGGTCTTCTCCCGGCGCAACCGCAGCCCGCAGCTACGGGGCAACAACAGACCCCGCAATTCATTCGTCCTGCGGTGACAAATCCCTGTATGTCAATCAGTCAGCTTCGGCTTGCTGTCCCCAAGATCCGCAGCCAGATCCTGCGGGCCATTGACTCGACTGGGAAGCCCACTGAGCCCCCCAGCACTGTGGGCGAACCGAACAAGTCACGGGTGGATGTGGTGTTTGAAGCGCGCAATCCATCTCCGGCGAGCTTGACCGGCCGTGCCGTCGATCGGGAACCGGTTCGGCTCACGCTCTTCCGCGGCGAGCAGCCTGTGTGGCAGGACTTCCTGCCGCGGACTGTTCTCCTGGTGACCGGTAACCAGAGTATGTGGGCGGCCGCCTGTGAGGATGGCTCCGTGTACATCTGGACCCCAGCGGGTCGCCGGCTTGTCAGCGCTTTGGTGCTCGAAGCGCAGCCGGTCATTCTGGAGTGCAATGGCCCCTGGATTCTTTGTATTTCTGCCGTGGGCATGTGTTATGTGTGGAACGTGAAGCATCTGTCCTCACCCCATCCGCCTGTCTCGCTCCAGCCAGTACTCGACGCGGCCATTCACACCCTCGGGGCTCACCCGTCCGCCGCACCGGCGATCACCAACGCCCGCATCAACTCGGAAGGTCGGATCGTGGTGGCCCTGTCGAATGGAGAGGGCTATGCTTATTCGCCCTCGATGTACACGTGGCAGCGGATGTCGGAGGCGTGGTGGGCGGTGGGCAGCCAGTATTGGAACACGACGGAGGCGCCGGTGGGCAACCTCCAGTCCACAGACTCGCACCAGGACCAGGAAGCAAAGGCGGCGATTTCGGCGGGGATTATCCCGTTCCTGGAGCGGAATACGACGAACGAGACCCTTTTGCGGGGTCGAGCGTATTTCCTGCAACGGCTGATCAAGGTCCTGTTGTCGCGGGAGGGGTACGAGAGCTTCGAGTCCAGCGTGTCGATTGCGCACATGGAGAACCGCCTGGCCGCGGCGCTGTCGTTGGGTGCCAAGGAGGAGTTCCGGCTGTATCTGTCGATGTATGCCAAACGCATCGGGGCGGAGGGCCTCCGAAACAAGGTGGAGGAGCTCCTGAAGGGGCTGATTGGGGGCTTGTTCGAGGAGGAGGAAACGGGGGATGCTGTGCATCGACTGCAAGAGAACGAGCAGGACGACCGTAACTGGCGGGAGAGCTCGGAGACCCTCTGTGGCTGGCCACGGGAGGTGTTGCTGAAGGAGGTGATTTTAGCCTTGGGTGAGTGCATCCCCCGCGTGCTTTCGTTGCTTGGCTCGATATATCTACCTGTATACATATATGTATACATGTTCTTTCTGAGGTTTCGAAGGGTGAAGACTGACTGTTCTAGGCAAACATCGCGATCTGCAACGGGTGACGGTGCCGTATGCCAAGTTGCTGGGGGTGGTGGACGACGCGACGGAGGATGCGATGGAGACCTGATTTGCTTGCGGGGTGTTCTGGCGTTGCGAGCGAGCTACTCGCTGGGATTTGATTTTGCCTTGTTGGTCTGTGGCGTCGGATTCACGATGTCTTGTACGATATGCTATACTAAGTTTGACTGTCCTCGGGACATACGTTATATACGTGGGGTGATTGTGTAGTGTGCGGTCTGGGGACCTCTTTTCCAGTGCTTCTGGCCGGGAATTCCTTCCAGCGCGGTCCTGAAATCTATTTTGGTGGTGTATACAACTACTATCCTTCAGTATGCATGGATCCAGGGTGAGGTCATGGAGGTTAGGGTTGCTGAGTCAGACCTGAGTCAGCGGGTGCCTTAGGCGAGTGTCGCCGGAGTTTTCACCCAACGCGTCGTAGAGAAGATAATGTCGGGATTCTGGTCCTCTCAATCCATTGAGCGCTACGATTACTATTGACTCTACGTATTCTTCGTGATCCGGTCCCCTGGAACTACTCCCGCGTAGTTCCCGCGTCCGCCGCCACCATTCCCCCGCTGGTGCTCGTCCGCTCCGCAGCTGGTCCTGCTGTTGCTTTCGTCCGTCCCCGCGTTGGGTCAACTTTCTGCCCCTCCTTCGTTTCCTTTCCCTTCTTCTCCTGCACTGCTTCACTCTCTCCCTCCGCTCGCTCGCTGCCGTCTGCCTCCCGCGCCTACTCCAGCAAGAAGAAGAAATCCTCCCGCAAAATGCCCCCCAAGAAGGCGGTCGTCCAAGAGAAGGTCCTGCTGGGCCGTCCAGGAAACAACCTGAAGAGTGGTATCGTATGTGAGCTTGGACCCCACCGTCTCCCTTGTTGATGGTCTTTTTTCTTTTCTTTTCTTTTCTTTTTTTCTTTCTTTCCTTTTGCTTCTTTTGATCGTGTGTGCTAGTCTTTCTCGTCCTTTTTCCCAGCCATTTCCATGGCGGTGGTTCTATTTCTTTCGTTTCGGGTTTTTGCTTGCAGCCACCGCCTTCACCCTCACTAGCCCTATTTTCCCTCTGCCGAAATTTTTTTTTTTCTCCCCTATATAAACCCACCGCACTCGTCTTCCTCTCCTCTTTCTTTCTTTTTTCCCTCTTCATCCACCACACCATGTAGTTGCTCACTCTATTCCCAACCTTCCCACTAACCTCCCCCCGCTCTAGGTCGGTCTGGCCAACGTCGGCAAATCCACCCTCTTCCAGGCCATCACCAAGTCCTCGCTGGGTAACCCGGCCAACTTCCCTTATGCCACCATTGACCCCGAGGAAGCTCGTGTCATCGTGCCGGATGAGCGCTTCGACTGGCTGTGCGACCACTACAAGCCCAAGTCCCAGGTGCCCGCCAACTTGACCGTCTACGATATCGCCGGTCTCACCCGCGGTGCCTCCACCGGTGCCGGTCTGGGCAATGCTTTCCTGTCCCACATTCGCGCCGTCGATGCCATTTTCCAGGTGGTCCGGTGTTTCGACGATGCCGAGATCATCCACGTCGAGGGCGACGTCGACCCCGGCCGTGATCTGACCATCATCAACGAGGAGCTGCGCATCAAGGATATCGAGTTCGTCGAGAAGGCCCTCGAGGCGCTCACCAAGCAGACGCGCCGTGGTGGTCAGTCGCTCGAGATGAAGAAGCTCAAGGAGGAGGAGGCCACCGTGGCCAAGGTGTTGGAGTTCCTCAAGGCCGGTAACGATGTCCGCAAGGGTGACTGGGGCCCGAAGGAGGTAAGCTTACCCACTTTTACTTCTTTTCCTCGCATATTCCCTTGCTTTATATGATGAATAAGAGCTTCGCTCGATATAACCCAGCTCGTCGAATGGCCTCGCCTAAAATCACGTTAGAGGTCATATTGAGATAACATCCAATCTGATACATCACCCACACACACACAATTCATTCATGTCTTGATGACCGAGCCATCGCTAACCAATCTGAATGGATAGGTCGAGGTCATTAACCCCCTCATGCTTCTCACCGCCAAGCCTATTGTCTACCTGGTCAACCTCAGCGAGCGCGACTACATCCGCCAGAAGAACAAGTACCTCCCCAAGGTGGTCGAGTGGATCAAGACTAACTCTCCCGGGGACCCGCTCCTCCCCATCTCTGCCGCCTTCGAGGACCGTCTCACCCGTTTCGAGACCGACGAGCAGGCCCTGGAGGAGTGCAAGAACCTCAACACCAAGTCTGGCCTCCCCAAGGTTATCACCACCATGCGCCAGGTGCTCAACCTGGCCAGTTTCTTCACGACCGGTACCGATGAGGTCCGCCAGTGGACCATCCGCAAGGGCATCAAGGCCCCTGCCGCGGCCGGTGTCATCCACACTGACTTTGAGAAGACCTTCATCCAGTGTATCGTGTACAACTATAATGTCCTGCGCGAGTACGGCGATGAAGCCCAGGTCAAGGCGGCCGGTAAGGTCATGACCAAGGGTAAGGATTACGTGGTGGAAGATGGTGATATCCTTCTGATCAAGGCGGGTGCTGCCCGTGGATAGATAAAAGTAGATGTTGTCATATGATTAATTGTTCTACTACGTGTCTTGTACCATACTCCGAGTACTCCGTAATTCTAGTTCGAGCTAGCTCCAGAAAGCTTCCTTCATGTCGTCAATGCGTGCAAAATCCTCGAGCTCTGAAAGGATCACGTGACCACCCCGCGGCCCCGCAGCATCATCCCGCCGAACAGCGCAGACGACAGGAAGAAAGCTCCAGACAACCACCACCGCCACCATGTTCAAAAAAGAGTACGTCAATCCTTCCTTTGCTTTTGTCTGGACGTCGAGATGTTCAGGAGGAGTGGCAACTCCCCAGACGAAACACCATTTGCAGAATGATTTCCTCCAAGCAGAGGGAGAGAATAGCAACGAAGGAATAAAACTAACCAGAGAGATAGTATTCCCCCCAGCACACGCTCAAAAGTCAAGTCCTCGGTGCAACGAGGCATCCGCCAACGGTTCCTGGACACATATCCCGGGTTTGAACCCTATATCGACGAAGTTCTGCCCAAGAAGGCGCAATTGGATGCCGTGAAATTGTACTCTCCTCTCCCTCCTCTCCCTCATTCCCTAGGAATAAACCAACCCAAAACAAGAACCCCAAGAAATAAAACCCAACACCAACACAAACCAACCAGCCCCCCCCCAAAAAAGGAACAACGCACTAACCAAAGAAAAAAAAACCCGCAGACCCGAAAAAACCACCCTCTACACAATCGACTCGACCCCCCTCTTCTACCAACCGCAAGACGGCCCGCCCATCCCACACCTCAAGCTCGTGCACGCCTACCCGGACGCGATCCCGACGGTGCAGATCGACCGCGGAGCCATCCGGTTCGTCCTCTCGGGGGCGGCGCTGATGGCGCCGGGGTTGACGTCGCCAGGGGGGCGGTTACCGGATGCGGAACATGCGTTGGAGAGTGGGACGCCTGTGGCGGTGATGGCGGAGGGGAAGGAGATGGCGTGTTTGGTGGGGGTGTTGAAGGTGGGGACGGAGGAGATGAAGGCGAAGCCGAAGGGGGTGGTGATGGATGAGGGGCATTATCTTGGGGATGGGTTGTGGAATTTTCATCTAGATTAGATGGGGGTAATTATTTGAGATTCTGTGGTGGGATGGAAGTTATAAGGTAGGTAGTAGGGAATGAATTGAGGTTCTTTTTGTGGTGTGGTGTAGTTTTACTTTGGGTTATGGTATGGTGTGGTACTGGTGTATATGTGTATGTGTGTGGAGATGAAGGGTGGATGGTTTGTATTTGTATGTGCATATGTACGTGATATTACTACTGCCATATTAGGCTAGGTAAGTGGTTGGTCACAACGTAGACAGACGGCCTAAACAAGTTCATGCGGGGAGACGTCGCTTTCGCGACGGATTGAACTGCGTCGTGGGGAGAGAGATGATGATGACGAGGACCATGATCGCGTAATTGCCAACCCTAACCCCTTCACACTGCCAGTCCCCGGACCAGTGGGAAACCCGCCGTTTTGCAGTCCGCAGCGGGCGATAGTCCGTCGTAGCATCTCGCCAGATCCGTCCAGCGCGATGAGGAACCGCGCGAGCTCGGCGCACAGCTCCCAGTCTGATCGTTGCGAGGCCAGCGCCAGCAGCCGCACGACGTAGTCTTCGATGGGCGCTTCGTGGCCGCCGGCTTCGTCCTCAAACGCTTGCAGCACGAGGAGGTACCCGACGGCGGTCTTGAGGGAGTTGAGCTTGAGGGCTTGCTCGAAGAGGTCCTTTGGAGGTGGGAGGTAGGCGAAAAGAGTGCGCCAGGAGCGCAGCTCCGTCTTTCGCGTGCATTGGACGACGGTGTCGAGGTAGACCCGTGGAGGGAGCGAGGCTTGCAGGAAGGAGATCACCGATGGGAGGAGCGGGTCGTGTTTCTGCGATGGGTCGTCGGTTTTGCTGTCTTTGCCTTCGTTGTCGACTTCCTCGTCCAGGACGTGATGGAGCAGCACTTCTAGCGCGTGGGGGAAGTATGACAGGTGGGAGAAATGCTGGCAGAGAGACATTGCGGCGGGCATGTCGCCGTTCTCAAGGCAGTATTGTAGAAAGTAAGGGAGGAATAGATGGGTCTGTTGATGTGAGCAGAGAACATGACGAGTGATTACAGACAGCGGACTTACTCGGATGGCAAATTTGAGCACCGCAAACGTGACATCTCGTCGCTGTGTCATTTCGGACTCCACCCCCAACACGATGCCCTTGTTCAACAGCACGGACAGAGGGTAGAAGTCCAGAGGGATGTGGATTGCTTTGGGGACGTCCTCGCGCCGGAGCACATCTTGTACATCGCTCCAGGCAAGGAGATCCTGCCCGCAGAATGTCCACAGGGAATCTCGAAGAGAGAGATTGCTGTGGTACATATTGAGCGTCATCTCAGTCGCCGGAGTCGACGGAAGCGATTCGTCCATGGTCGGTGCGAAATTGAAGGATAGCTGGTCACGCATCAGGATGTAGTACTCCACATCGTGGGATACCACCCGCATATCGTATTTGAGATCTCCGGCGTCCGATATCGAAGGCTGCAAGAGGACCAAATTCCCATCCACCAGCAGTAGCACGGAGGCTACTTTCACGTCTTGGGAAGGATCCCCATTGCCTGTTCAAATTAGACATGCTCGGGACCACACATCAAGGCCGACTCACGAAGTTGATCCTCTGGGAGTACCCAGCTAATAGCTCGCACTCGCGTAGGCGCTCGCACAATCCCGTGGAAAGCTATCTGGCCAACTGGGACAAGCGACACCCGGCCATGCATGGAATTAATAATAAAGTGGTATAAAATGTTGTCATATGTGTAGACAAGAATCGAGTCTTCGCCAGATGGCCCAATAAAAACCACCGGTGAGGGCAGATACTCAATGTGCAAGATGGAGTGGTTGTTGAGAGGAAGCTCGCGCGACCAAAGGCGTAGCTGACCAAATTAGCCTCATTCACGAGTGGGATTCCAACCAGCACTAACCTCGTAGGATCCGTCGCTTTCAACAGCGGCAATCAAAATATGACCATACCAGCACATGCCACCTCGCACGGCGAACGAATTCTCAACCCGAGCGTCTTCGAAGACCTTCCAGCGGCCACTGTTCACGCTATAGTGAGCCAGCCCACGTCTCCCGGCGATTGCAACATATCGTCCATCTTGGGAGACCACGCTAGAGCGAATCGGCCACTGGGAATGGAGATAGGAAGGAGGATACTGTGCATGATGCCAGAGAGAGTCTTTACCAGAGATAGTCATCAGGTCGGGCAGGTCATGGCCTCGATAAAGGATGACCTCTGTGCCAGTCTGAAGAAGGCCACGCGCCAGGTTCGCTGACGAGTAACAGCCTGTGAGAGCGCTGCGAGCAGTTTCCAGAATCCACAGACGGCGGTCATTCTCTCCAGTGAGGATGATGTCAGAACCACCGCCAATCCAGCATCCGTGAGAGATGCCTGTCAGCCAATTCTCATTGTTGTTTTTGGATATAGTCCGGTCAGCGAAGAAACTATTGCCCCCTGGTTTGCCAAACACGCTCCATGTTGTCCATCCTCGATCATAACCCGCAAAAAGGCAGTACCCATCGGGCGAGTAGGACATAAAGTTCACGTTGCCTGTCGTGGTGGGGGATGCAGGTAGCTGCAGTTTGTGCGACAGCGGCACATTGCCTAGATAATCTTTGGCAGTATACACAAGTATCTCCCCATTGGCGCAGCTCACAGTCAATAGCGAGAACCGCGCATTCACAGTAACTTTGACCGCTTTCTCACCGTCACCGGAAGGATTGTGAAAGCAGTGTCCGTGGAAAAGCTTCCTGGGCGTCTCAGGATCTTGTGAGTTCTCCGGCACACGTTGCACCGCATACGCCTGACCTTCGCTGGTCACCCAGACAAGAAGATTGATTGCCCGATCATAGACCATGTCCGTTAGAGATGTCTTTTTCGGCACGCCTAGAACCCGACTGAGCAATTCCGAAGTGGTCTGCGTTCCACTAGCATCAGGTGTCCATCGAATGCACTGAATAGCCGGTGGCTTCATCGTGGCCACAACCAGCTCATTATCCAGCGCAAGAGCTTTCACAATCCCAGATTCGATCTTGATAGCCATTCGGAAGCGAATACTGACATCGCGGATCGCAGTCGCATCTTCTTCGCGAGCCAGCTGCTGGCGTCGGGTTTGAGTAGAGTGGTCGAGGTGCTGTTGGTAAACTCGGCTATTCGGATCGGTAGCGATTGTATAGGTCAGGAGATAGCCATTATGTGTTTGAACGACGAGGATGGTCGAATCCGGGTGCATTAGGAGGGCGACATTTGAGCCATAGGTGCTCACGGACGAAGCGGACCGAGTAACAGCAGCGACAACGGCAGTAGGCTGGGATAGTTAGTAAGGCGCGCACATGTAGCGTAATGATGGTCGTACCCTGGTCTGCCAAACAGCTATCGAAGTTTCGGTGATTGTCGCGAACGTGTGACCGCTGCGGGAGACACAGAGACCGGTAATTGCCTCGTCGGCCCACGTTGACTCCGTACCAGACGGTTCCTTCGCGGCATTATCATCCAGTGTTAGCCTCTGGTCGACAGAGGTCTCTAAATCGGTGGGCTCTTCGTCTTCAGATGGTGTAGGAGGGATTCCAGGGCCATTGATCGCATAGGCCCGCGGAACTCCATGCGGCCAGTACATGGCTCAATGATCAGTCACGCACCACCGACCATATCCACTCAAAAGCCTTCCGACTGAGACGTATATAGAGGAACCAGCCGGGGTATATGAAATCAGGAGGGTTACGAGGAGAGGGGCTGATGCTATGGAGCTGATGGAGTGGCGCGTCATCACGTGGGGATCCGGAGCTTCGGAGCAAACAAGACAAACTCCGTTTTCCGAGGTACTCCGGAGTACATCGTCAACAACCTCAACTCACAAACGCCTGGTATTGTCATTATGTCTATGTTCTTTTGCTAACAGAAATATCAATTCAGTCCCTTGACCAGGATATCCCCCCCTTGCTTAGCCTGCTGAGCAAATGGCGAATTATCCCGGATCCACGCTCCATATCGGATGAAAATAAAGGGGATGACCGCCATCGCGATGGCGAAGAATCCCAGCATTGAGCTTGCCCAGTTGATTCCCAGGTTGGTGTACATCGGTGTGGTTGCCAGAGGAAGACACACCGCGAAGATCGATCGCAATGTGCTCGCTGCGGCATTTGCAGAGGCAGAAAATTGCTTGTACGCATCAGTGAGGTAGTTGAGAAGGGCCATGAAGATCAAAAGGTAGCCGATTCCGAAGAAAATCCCAGACATCATGGGCATTGCCGGCGAAATAGAGAGCTTGGAAGACCAGCCAAGCCAAAACAGAGCAATCGGGATGAAAGGTGCTCCAATGCATGCCAGAGGCAATCGTCGATATTCTTCCACCTTGGCCCATGACAACCCCGCCTTGCTAGCTTTAGTGTGGTAGGAGCTGTATATGAAGAAGATGATGAAAGCAATAACTGACCCAGGGAGGACTGAGATGATTGTTAGTATTGCGCTGCACGGGTACAGCTTCTGAAGAGGACTCACTCGGAAGAAAGGCCAAAGCACCCACACCAGGTGACATGCCATATAGACCTACATGAGAGCTTTCCATGAGCATGAGTTCTTGATATGAGATATGATGGAACACTGACCTTGGAATACCAGTGGATACGCCTGGAAGAACAGGTATAACATGGAATATATGAGAGCCAGATAAAGCGAACAGGCGGCCACAATCGGTTCACGAATGATCATAATAAAAGGACGGCTCAAGACAAGACGCGCCTTTCTGAAGAAGCGACGCATTTTTCTCTGCACTCCGACAGAGTTCATCGATTGCATGCGCTTGAGACTGGAGCCCTGCTCTTGCCTCCGCAGCAACACGGGATAAAAAGTCTCTGGGATGGAGCAAATGAGGGGAAAGCCAGGCGCCCCAATAATGAGGCCAGCCCAGAAAGCCCACCTCCATGATGTTGAGGAAACGAAGCCGGAAATAATTGGGCCAAGCAGAGGAGGGAACGTCGTGGCAAACATAAACCATGACATAACCAACCCACGAGAATGCGGATTAGTATAGATGTCCGAAAACAGCCCCCCCAACACGGCATTTGGGGCAGAGCCTCCGAGACCGCTAAGGAATCGAAATACCACCAGACCGGCGAAATTGGGAGCCAAAGCGCATGCCATGGTGAAGATCAAGTACATGGCCAGGGTGGCCATGAGGACTGGTTTGCGACCTAGTGATTCACTCAAGGGCCCAAAGAGGAGGGGACCGATAACGAAGCCGGTCATGTACAGGGATGTTGGCAGAACCATCTTCAAATCCTCTGATGGAATGTTAAAGTCCTTTGCCATCACATCGTGGGCTCCCGAGGCGAGAGAAGACCCCAGCGCACTGTTAAAGACAAAGTAGACTCCTGCCACAACAATATGAATCTTGCGCGACTAAAACAATGTGAAGATTAGACTTTACTTCCAAGTTGACTTCGCGAGGGTATCTATAGGGTCTTTACCGGCGAGAACTCGGACGGCTTCAACACAGCATCCTCTGGTGGGGTGGGTTCAACCACATCTTCAGGCGATTTATCCGACATGGCGCTGTAGTTCTAACTCGTGCCTTTACGGATGTCATTGGCTTCAAGCTATTTTATACTCATCCCGTGACTAATTTTCTTTCCTTCAAGGTTGATAATTTTGCACGGTTGCGCTGGTGGAGAGCGGGTGGGACTCGGCATTCACGCCGAACAATTTTTTCGACTCCACCGCTACCCAAGAACTTCACGTTTCCCTGCATCTCTCGGAGGCCAGGCCGACAGTTGGATGTTTCAGTCTTGAAAAGTACGGGGGTGAAAGGAATCTGGTCTTCAGGGATCGCCGAGTGGTGAAGGCCCTGGTGATGGCGCCTCTGACATAGATCTTGACCAGACCGAAAACATCTAACTCGGCATCCTGGACATAGGACTGGATAAGCTCATTAAATTCCTTTCAATAATCTATTTTAAATTGCACTAACTAATTGCGTGCGTCTATCCTAGCCCTTATTTGCCTTCTTGGAGATCTTAACATTGTCTTTCCATACTACAAAGGGCAGCAGACGAAGGACGGCTTATCTTGGCGTTTCCTAAGCGACATTCTTTCATCAACTGAATGCGACTTTTATCTTTTACGCCGTATCATCCATGGGCATATATCTTGTGCAGTTGGGCTATGGCGATGAGACCCCCCACATGCCATCTTTGCTGATCTTTCAGGTACACAGGCTCTGTATGACCGGCGAACCATAGATCCACCAAAAAAGACATTGTACATACTATGCAGGCAATATTGTGTCTATATACCGTGAGATAGAAAAACTGTTGCTATGTAGAGAAACATAATGGACCTGGATATATTATCGACTCGATAAGGCTTAAAGAAAAAGACACACTACCTCACAGGCTGGTGAAGATAAGTGAGTCTATGGTGATGATTCACCTTGTACTTATTGCGGTGATCCAAAATATCATTGATTTCCATCTCCATTCCAAGAGAAGCAAGAAAGTGAGTCGACCCCATCAAGTGATGGATGGTGCGCGAAGCTAGATGGTCCTGCATAACTAGTATGCAAGAGATATACAGGGGATAAGCGCAGCTGAATCAGCGTGTAAACAAACACAGCAAACAGGGGCACTTGGAAGTTGCTGGCAGGATCCAGATTAACATTCTCCAGCTGCTCCCCGCATTCAGCCCAAAAACCCCCGCGACAGCCTCACTTTCTCCTCCCGTACGACCTCTCCTTTGCAGCGGTACCCTACCCAATTCTCACGATGGTACGACCCTCTTGTCCCCCTCCTGTAACCCATATGATACCCCCTCTTCTGACCTCTTCCCCATGGTGGTACAGGCTCCGTCCGAGTCCAAGAAGCGCCTGGCGCTCGCAATCATCGACTTCCTCGGTGCCAGTCTGAAGGACGGCACTCTCACCGCGGACGACTCCGAGTCCATCGAAATCGCTCAGTCATGTATCGCCGACACCTTCAAGGTGGACCCCACTGACGAGGCCGCCGTCAAGGACGCCCTGGGCGGTCAGTCCCTGTCCAGCATCTACAGCGTCTACGAGAAGCTGCGCAGCAAGCCGTCGGGCGAGTCGTCCTCCACCACCGCCGCGCCCCAGGCCGCTGAGCCCACCCAACAACAGTCGTCCCAGCCCAAGGCCGGTGTGCCCACGCCCGAGTCCGACAAGCTCAAGTCGGAAGGGAACGCCGCCATGGCCCGCAAGGATTACCCCGGCGCTATCGATCTGTACACCCAGGCTCTAGCCATCGCCCCCGCCAACCCCATCTACCTTTCTAACCGTGCGGCCGCCTACTCGGCCTCTGGTGCTCATGAGAAGGCGGCGGAGGATGCGGAGCTGGCCACCGCCGTCGACCCCAAGTACTCCAAGGCGTGGAGCCGACTGGGTCTGGCGCGTTTCGACATGGCAGACTTCCACGGCGCCCAGGAGGCGTATCAGAAGGGTATCGAGGCTGAGGGTAACGGTGGCAGTGAGGCGATGAAGCGCGGTCTCGAGACGACCAAGAGAAAGATCGCGGAGGCCAGCCGTGGCGCTGAGCCCCCTGCCGACGCTGTCGATGATGCGGCGGGTGCGTCTCGTGGCGCTGGCGGTATGCCCGATCTCTCCTCCCTCGCGAGCATGCTCGGTGGTGGCGGCGCCGGCGGTGGTGGCGGCGGTATGCCTGATCTTGGATCCATGATGAACAACCCTATGTTTGCCAACATGGCCCAGAACCTGATGAGCAACCCTGACATGCTTGGCAACCTCATGAGCAACCCCCAGCTCCGCCAGATGGCTGAGAACTTCGGCCGGGGCGGCGGTATGCCCGACATGTCCAGCTTGATGAGCGACCCGTCCATTGCGGAAATGTAAGTGTTCATTGACTGAGATGGGCTGCGGATTCGTAACTAATCGTTCCTTTGCAGGGCCCGCAACATGATGGGCGGTGCTGGACGTGGAGGCAACCAATAAACCGATGCGTAATGGAAGGGTGATGGTGTGTTTTGTGTTAAAATATGCTTCTAGCTCGAGCTTTCGCCTTGATTACGGCTTCTACCTGGAAATATTTTTTAATCTCATGAAGCAATAGAAATGACGTGCTTGCTACTTGGACAGTTTATCCAGAATTTTTTAGAATTAGTGTTTTCGGTATATACACTTGCTGATACGACAGACACACCGGATTTTAGAAGCCTGGTCAAAGCCCAACGGGGCTGGTCACCCACGCAGACCATGACCAGGCTTCCCACAAACGCGCAGAACAAAACCGGCTGGACGTAAATCCAGATGCAATCGATGAGAAGAGTGGGGCGTTGATCTTGCAGGCACAAACATATAGGAAATAAACAGAACCAAAAAGAAAACCACCACATGCGCCAGAAAAACCAAAGAGTCGGAGCTACTGCAGATGTGCAGAGAGCTCAAACGCTATAAGAGGTGGAATGTTCAGCGGATATTAGCCAATATACTAACACACATAATATGAGCGCCCATTCCGCCTGGTCTCTATTGTAAAAAGTCGATATTGTACAGTCGATGATATCAAAACATTCAAGAAGAGAAATGAGGAAGGAAGTTCATCAGAGATCGCCGATAATCAAGGTAGCGTTGCTAGAATATCAAAGTCGGAGCAGACATATGTCGAAGAGAACACAAGTCGAGGAGAGTTTAGATGTAGTCGCGAGCCGCCTTCTGCAGCTCGATCAACCGCCATCCTCGCGTCTCAGGGTTGTTGACATCCTCGGGGATACGGGTCAGACCGATGGCGTAAGTCACCAGCTGGACCTTGTCTTCCATACCGGCGGCCAGCTCACCCGTCTTGGTGTTCTTGTACACGTGCACTTCTTGCGTACGGCAAGTCACAACGAAGACGGGAATGTCACCGGGCTCGAGCATACGGGCGTGGGACACATCAACGCCACGGATGTCAAGAATGCGGCCATCGGACTTGAGCCCAGCAGTAGTGTACTGCTGCGCGAGAGCAGCGTAGACGTGGAACTGAGCATCGGAGAGCCAGAGCTTCAAGGTCTCAACATCACCCTTGACGTAAGCGTCGAGGACCTCGGGAAGAATGTATTCGCGCATCTCCCGGAGGAAAGACTCCATCTGGAAGTTGGGGTCCATCTCGCGGAACTTCTTGACGACCATGGCAGTCTCGTTCTCGGCAAAGAATCCGGCAACACGATCGGTGATGCTGCGGGCGGTAATGATCAGGGGGTTCTCGGACTCATTGTAGGTTTCCTTGAAGGTGAAGAGCTTCTGCATCATGGGGTTCGAGTCCTTGAAATCGCGCCAGGACTCCTTCCAAGCAGCGTCCTTATGGAGAGTGACGTTGGTACCGGCACTAGGAAAGGACACAATCGTTAGGGCATTGAACAACAGACAACGAAAGTAATTCAAGTGCTGTCACTTACTTGGGATCTTCCACCATCGGCTCGGTTCTGCGGCCGGACTTGGCCTCCATCTGCTCGCGGAGCTGTCGTTGCTTGCGCCGCTCTTCCTTCTCAATCCAACCACCATAGCGAGAGCTGCTGCCATCATCAATGGCCTCCTTCACGCTCTTGTACGCTTCGGTTTCCCTGACGGGCCGGGTGGCCTTCTCGAGTCCAGAGCCAGCAGCGTTCACACCCTTGCGGACACCTTTGACAACGGGCGTGTTCCAAGTCCAAGCGGCACCCTTGCCAATGGCCTTACCAGTCTGCTTGAATGCCTTACCAGTGTGCGAGGTGGCAGCACCGGACGCGGCTTCGTAGGCAGCACGAGCGCGCTTGATGTTTTCGTTTTCTGAGAACTCATGCGCCGAAGAGGCGAGCGCCTTGGTGGATTCATTCCATTCCTTGGAGGCCTTGAACTCGGTCTGCAGGGTTTCTCTGAACACTTGCCAAGGAGACTTGTCTCCGTGGGGGGGCGGCGGAGGAGCATCCTCCTTGCCCTCCTCCTTGCCTTCCTTTCCTTCCTTATCACCTTCTTCCTTTCCTTCGTTTTCCTTCTTCTCCTGCTTTCCGTCTTCGGCTTGCTTTTCTTTTTGTTGTTGTCCCCGAGCGGCGGAAACGTGGAACGGCCGGGTGAGCGGGAGGGTGGCGTAGGGGGAGAGAAGCTGGGAGACGGGACGGTTTGCACGTTCGGAGCTGAGAAGAGAGGCTCTAGCGGTGGAAGATGTCGTGAAGGTGTAGGCCTGGAGGATAGAGCGCTGGGCAGCACTGTTGTATGTCGCTTTGAGCGTCGGCACCTGAGAGCGCAGGGTGGCCACCCGCGCGGTAGCCGACATTCTAGTAGCCGAGATCATGCTATGTGATGGGGGAGATGAAGAAAATCAAATGCAGGAGGTGAATCAACTCCCCAGGAAGCAGCGGGGGTAGTCGTGGGGTGGAGGGCGTGGAGAAGGGAGAGAAGAAGAGTCAGAAAGCGATGTCGGCCGCGGATGAGATGAGGAAGGAAAAAGTTGAGATGGCCGTGCCAAGACTCCATCGAAAATTCGGGCCTTTTCCGCCGCCTTTGGCCGCCGTTCACCTCCAACCAACATCCCGACCAGAGGTGTCGTTGCTCGTCGCCTTCAATTGTGTCTGTCTCCTTGCAGGATTATCTGTTGATATTCGTCCCCATCGTCCCGGCTCGCGTTGGTCAGATTTTCTCTGTCACGCACTCCCTATCTCAGCCTCTCCCCGGATCCCCCCCATTCCCGGGACTCCGGCCCTGCGCAACGCAGAGAAAAGATGAACAACACATTCGTGAGCGCCTTGGCCAAGGCGCTGCCCACCGTTGGCCGACAATGTCAGTCGCGGGCTTCTTCTCTTCGCTTTGCGAGACCGTTCTCGTCGACTTCGCAAACCCTCGCGGACGCAAAGGACAAGAGCCGCGAAATTGAACGACAGATCCTCAGCACGCAGTCGGAACAACCTGCAAATGACAACTCTCCCCTCTCTGCCATCACCCGGATGATGCAGGGCACCGATAAGTCGCGCGCGAGCAATGTCAGCCGTGACTACTCTCGGATGGCCGAGAGCCTGGAAGCCGAGATGATCAAGCAGCCCTACGCCGACCGCGCACCTCCTCACCACCTCCACGTCTACGCCCATAAGCACAACACCATCCTGACTCTTACGCGGCCGAACGGCAACCCTCTCCTCTCCATGAGCACGGGTCACCTTGGCTTCCGCAAAGGCGGTCGTTCAGGCTATGACCCGGCATATCAATTGACGGTCCATGTCTTCGGTCAGATGCAGGAACGGGGTATTTTACTGGATATCAACCGACTGGAAATTATCTTCCGCGGCTTCGGTGCTGGTCGCGACGCCTTCAGCAAGGTTCTGTTGGGCAATGAGGGACGCAATGTTCGTGGGCTGGTGAGTCGGGTCGCTGACTCGACCCGGATAAAGTTCGGTGGTACCCGGAGCAAGAAGGTGCGCAGACTGGGTTAAACGAGGTGATCTTAGGTGTGTGATGGAGTGGATGGAGTGGATGGAGGTGGATCGAAGGTGTGCAGCCTCGGGATTGACATGCGCTTTTGAGGTGGGCCGTTGCTTCGAGGATGCAAGGACGAAGCTACCACTTTTATTGGGGCGAGTTATACGCCGAGAATGCATCTTTCAGCTGTGATCTGTGGGAATACGCCTCCTGACATGAAGGGGGCAGGGAGGAGACTGGACGGTCCAGATCTCTTCATATATGTTTTATTTCTGTACACTAGCCACATCGTTATTGGGAATGCTTGGGATCGTTGATGCCGGTCCACTGACTCTTTGTAAATTCCATCACTCTGCCAGCAATAATTTTTGCAATGCTTCTCACTGCCCTCTTGATAGTCCGACTTCATAGATAAGATGGATACGATGAATGGATGGGTGGTGTCGGGATTGCCCAAAACGGCCTAGCGCGAGGAGAGCTCCCACTCCAACTCGGCGAAAGCTGCTGGCTGAACCTCTGCAACTTCGCCTCGTCAACCCGCTTATCGCCCTCGTCTTCCATGTTTCCCGGTGTCTCAGTCCCCTTTTGTGGCCAGGGTGCTGGGCGTGTTACTGCGCCTTGATTCTTCGGTGTGTTCCGCCGTATTCCTTGTGCTCCGCCCCTAGGCGCATGCGCCGCCGCCGCGACTCCCCGACCAAATCGAGGAGCCTCCTTGACAGCTGGATAAGCCCGACTGGATGACCGCCGGAATTCCCCCAGTACACAGTACTTCAGGGCCGTTTGGATGCACCCTTTAAACCCCTTTCTCCGTGCCTTCTTCCGAAGCACTGTTCCGGGGCAGTGCGTACCGATCGAGAATCATGTAGGCTAGGCTACCTCCCATACCGCCGGCACGCAGTGAGAGACAGAGATGGGAACTGACACTATATCCTCTAGGTCCTTCTTGTTCCTATAACGGAGTCCTTAATTGGATCCCGCGATCGCGAGTCGTCTGTCCTCTATACCGACCTAGTTGTATCGGAAGAATTCCTGGGTAGCCATACCTTGCGAATCCCCGGTCCGAATGGAACAACAGGCGGCAAGGATGATTCGAATATCCGGGATAGTAGGGGGAAGGCCAAACAAGTCACGACGGCGAATGGTCGGACTGTTATCATCAAGGAGAATTCGGTTTACAGTAATAAAGGTGGGGAGAATAACCCCCTCCCCCACATACTTCTCGATCGTGCATAAGCTGAACCGCATCGATAGGTTTCAAGTCCCTGACCCAGGCACAATTGCTGTCGGACGCCCTCTACTACACCCCGAACAACGACACTCAGCCATGGCTCATATATTATGTCTCGCGACCTCTCATCGGCTCATTCGAACCCGCCAAAATTATCTCTGCCGTGGTCCCTGGAACGCTGCCCAAAAGGCCAATCGCAGATACTAGGTCCAAATCCGGAGAGCCGGTCTCTTCGCCGCCCAAAAAGGAGATCAAGACGTTCAGGGAACTGCTATCGCATTTCCCCATGATTGCGCGACAGATGCAACCCGGCTTGGAGAGGCTCTTTAAAGAATTTGGCAAGGAACTAGGGAAACCGTTACCTCCTCCACCATCGCGATCGCCGTCCATGTCGGATGAAAATGATGGGAAGAACGACCGGGACGAAACATTTGTAGATGAGGTTTCTTCAATTCGAAGTTCATCGACCCGTCACAGAGATGGCCTTCCGTTCAACTCCGAGGAATACTTTGAAGATGACGAAGATCTGATGCGTCGTAGTCTGGAGACCGCCGTGACTGCAGCTATAGACTTGTTCCGGTTGGTGGACAAGCAACAATTGTCCTTCCTAGGTGCTACCACAGACCTCACTGGTCCTGTCGTGGAACGACTGATCGAGCGGTACGTGGCGGAACAAGTGCATGATTCACTCCTGTTCCCTCGCCTCTGCAACTTCCGCCAGCCAGAGGATTCCGAACTTGATTCTCGAATTCACCAAATGGAGAACATCGATGTTTCCCAAGTGGGGATTGTTGTTGAGAATGGACGAGCAGGGAAAAGAGAACTACTCCAGCGTCTTGGGAAGGCCGTGGAAGAGTTCCGTAAGATGCTGGAGGCAAAGTCTCCGCATGACATGCTGAATACTCTACTCGACACGATCAAGATATTATCATATCCAGGGAACTATGACAAGGCAGATTCCCATGCTTCAGAAAAGTCACGGTCACCTGTGACTGTCAATGCGGACGTTCTAGTCTCTCTCTTGCTGGTCGTGGTGATTCGGTCTCAAATAAAACATTTGCAAGCCCGACTCTTATACATGCAACATTTTATCTATGTTGACGATGTTGACAGCGGTGAAATGGGCTATGCATTGAGTACATTTGAGGCAGTCCTGACCTACCTCGTGACCGACTCAGCTGGGCTTCGAAGGGCAAGCGTCCGAAATAAGCGTCTGTGGATCGCCACTAAGAAAGGACGTATCTCTGATATGAAAGCCATCCTGGAGCCCCACGGCGAGCCCGATTCAGATGACGATATTTCGTGCGACGCCGAGCCCAAGACCGTCCTATTCAAGACCGATGAAGATGAGGATAATGAGCGGTTTCCGGATTCTACCTCAATGTCCAACGGCACAGCTGAGATAAATGGTTCTCCAACACATGCTCACCTGCCTTCAGAGGCACCCCCACTATCACACGTTTTTCCCTTCCAGACATGGGCACATACTTCACCTCCGAGAGAGCTCCATCGCCCGATCAAGAGAGTCTCCATGGATGTACGTAGTCTATCGGAGTCGTCGGCCATCTCCTTTGCTTCCAGAACAACGACAATCGGATCAATGGCGAGCAATATCGAGGGGGACAGTTCCATCGAGACATTGACAAAGACCCAAGATCCTGCTGGAGATTCAATCCCAATGATGGCTGTGGAAAGTCGCCAACCGGAAGCCCTAAAGTACTTGCTCAGCCTAGAAGAATACTATCCTTTAGAGGACATTCTTGAGGATACCAACACAGAAGGAACCACATTACTGAATGCCGCCGTTCAACTCGCTCACACGGAGATGGTGGATACTTTGCTCACCTTTTTCTTTGAGGTCACTGACAAGGATACCATTGCGTCTTATTTGAGGAAATCCGACATTCATGGACGCACCGTAGCGCACTACCTTTTCAGTACACCTGCTGTGATGCGCAGGCTCGAAGGCATGCTTCCTTGGCGGCAGCGTGACAAGCATGGGCAGACTCCACTGTTTGCGCTGTGCAGGTCGTATGACCACCCTGACTATAAGGCCATGGTCAACGAGGCTTTGACAGCTGCCCAGCGATCTCAGGGAGATGGGAAGCCGCTACGTCTTGATGCTCATGTCGACTCAAAGGGAAACACTCTTTTACATATCGTCAGCGATCCCGACATTACCATTCGCATACTCCAGGATTGCGATTGTGACCCAAATGCAACCAACGACAAGAGGTTCACGCCCTTAATGATGGCCAGCAAGTATGGTCGTACAGATCAAGTTCGGATCCTCTTCTTGGACCCGAGAGTGGACGTTTATTTGAAAGAATCGCGTGGCTTAACCGCAGTTGAGCTTGCTAAAGATGACGAGGTCCGGAACCGCATCGACGATCTCATACTCATCTCTCATACGCCGTCAGCCACGGACGATCCATCTGGCCGAATAACAACCGTTGTACGGTCCTTCTTCGTCGAGGATGCGACTGTGCGCTTTGTTCTCAAGTCTGGAGCCCCAAATCACGCAGCGAACTCTTCAGCAGCAAGACCTGCAAATACGATGACCTATACCGTCACAACATGCCGACGCACGCTTTTAGACTTTGAGAATCTGGCCAAGTGGCTGTCGATTGAACATCCTGCATCGTATATTCCCCAACTCTTGGACTTTCGTAGTCCCTTCCAGATCCACTCCAAACCATCGCGTTCCATTCTACACGATATGCAAGAAAGGCTGGATAGGTTTTTGAAGATCCTACTTTCACATCCGACCTTCGCCACGCATGAGATGCTGTGGGAGTTTTTCCTTGTTCCTGACCTGCAGCCGGAAATGATGGCGGACCGATCGCGACGGAAAGCTCATGTCCTCATGGAATCTATCATGGATGACTATGAGCCAATCACCCAAGAGGGCATGCACGAGACCGAACAGTTCGTTTCACATGCACAGGAAATGGTGCAATCTGTCCATATCAACACCCGCAGTCTCATCCGTCGTGGCCATGCACTGCAAAACTCCACAGCAGACCTGGCCGATGCAGTCGCTCTCTGCTCCACCGCCGTCTCTACTCTCAAGGAGCCTACCAACGCGCTCCCCCAAAGCCACGTTGAGGCTTTCGCCCGCTACGCCTCTTACGTATCGACCTCATCATCCGACTCCTCTCCTCTCTTGCAGTTTATCAGTGCATTGACCTCCATCGACACCACCACCTCCTCCATCCTCCATTCCCTCTCACGCCCCATCTCCCTGATTTCCTCTCTGACCTCCAACAAGCGTGCCCTCGCTCGCTCCCGCTCCTCTCTCGCCTCGTCCTCCTTACCCCGCAAGTTCAACTTCCCCGGTCTCGAGGAATCTCGGCAAAAGTCCGTCCGCGACCTAGAACACAAGATCCAAGAATCCGAGGATCAGATTGCCCACGTCTCCCGCGAGATCTCATGGAACAAAGAGGTTGTCGTCGGGGAGCTAGCAGGATGGACCTCGTGGCGCGAGAAGGTCGGCCGCGATGCCATTCGATCCTTTGTGAAGGCCACACTTGTGCGGGAAAAGGAGCGTGGCAAGCGACTCGAGCGGTGCTTGAGGAGTGTAAGGGAAATGGACCAGCCAGAAGCTTAATGAATATATTTGTACCCGCTGCTACTTGACAACTTTTTGTTCTTCATAAGACAAATAAGGATTGCAAATGAATATCCCCATTCCTGTAAAAAGTCTGTTATTTGAATGGAAACATGTATGCAAACATGTTTCTTCCCCATAACCAGGATTCAAGAATCATCAAGAACAACAAGATACTCCGGAGTACTGATAGTCGAGGCTCGATGACGCTAATCCCAAATCGGCAACCACCCGATACGACTGCACGACGTCATCGTTCTAGGCTTCATATTAAAGACGTCGCAAGGCAAGCAGGCAGACATCGATCTTTCTCTCCCTCATACACACCCCTCTTATCCATCTTATGCAACTCTGCCGTCAACTACGACTACGACCGTATTCACAAAGACCATCCATTCACCGATTCCACACCACTCCACCCGCCAGCATGCCTCTCGTCGTCCCCGGAACCATGAGTACAGCCAGCACCGACCAAGGCAACAAGGACGAATGGATGTTCAAGCTTGCGGGGAAGAAGATCAGCGAGTCCACAAGCGATGTGAATGTGAGTCTGGACGTTCTGGATGGAAGGGGGGTTTGACTGACGGGCTTTGCTCATTCGTTGGATATAGTCGTTTGCGAAGAAAGATCTTCCCAAGTCCCATCGTATCTTGAAGCCGGGGGATGCTATGACGATGGATTATCGTTCGGATCGGTAGGTCTCTTTCTTTTTCTATATGGAAAAAACTGTGGTTGTTTGGGTTGGGAGATGCTGATTCGGGTGTTTGGTTTAGGTTAAATATTCATTTGGGGGATGATGATGTTGTGCATGATGTCAATTTTGGTTAGGGATGGTGGTCGTTGGGTAGATATTTAGCATTGGGGTGATGTTGGATGGGGGAATGAATGTTTAGGGACGGTTACTTAGTTCCTGTTTAGAACGTATCTTGTACAAGACATGGACCTGAACGCTCGTGGGACATCGAAGGCTACCTGGGTATGAGTTTAGGTATAGTTTCTCGGATAGATATTATGCCTGTAGATACTATTTTTCGAATGTATATTTTTGGCAAGCCACAAGTACGAGAGGAAATCATTCTCATGTGCATCAATTGGCCGTGTCCATTCATGTCTTCTAAATCACAATCTATCCTGACATCCAAACCAAAGAGAAAAACAAACCCCCGTAGGAAAAAAAAAAAATACGAAACTGCTCCACACATTCAAACCTATGCCTTCCATCTCAAGAGCGTCAGAGAGTGCTTCGGGAACACGAACGCGCCCTTCGCATCCCAGGTGCTCTCGACAACGCCAACCTCCTCTTTACCCTTCATGTTGTTCACGTTGACATTGTCTCCCGAGACCGTGAACACGGTAACATCTCCAGCAGGGCCGTCAAGGCTCGCCTCGATGCCCTTCTCATCATTGACGTTCACAACGGCAACGTTGACATAACCGTCCTCGCCCAGGGTTGCACTCACATCCAACCAGGGGGTGTCCTTGACGCCACGCACCCACTTGGGGGACGTCTCGCCCTCGTAGGCGCTGCAGGAGAGATGCGCGCTGATGGTCCAGCCACGCATGTACTTGGAGAAGAGATACAGCGGCCAGTAGGTGGTCTGCTTGACGATGCCGTCCTTGGTTGTCATCAGAGGGGAGATGACGTTCACGCTCTGCGCGATGCAGCACATGCCGAGGTCCTTGCTCTTGCGAACGAAGACGTTCAGGTAGACGGCTACGGCGAGGGCGTCGGAGAGCGTGTAGCACTCTTCGGCACCCTTGCTGCCTTCCGCGCGGATGGGATCCCAGACGTTCCACTCATCGAAGCAGATGGTGGGACGCAGCTGGTCATTGGGAACTCCATTCTCGATCCGGGCCAGATCGATCAGGGAAGAGGTGATTTCAATGGCGCGCTCAGCGGCAAGCGGAGCAGTGGCATTGGGGACGTGGGATGATGAGGACGTGTACAGATGGATGCTGTGCATGTCGATGAGGGGAACGGCGCTCGTGGAGAGGGGAGAGTTCAGAGGGAGCAGACACTGTTTCAGGGTATAGTAGTCCCATGAGGCGGTACCGTCTTGTCCACAGAGGACGAGCACCAGACTGGGATCAAGGAGTTTCAGAGCTTGGGAGATCATCAGTATGGTTCATCTTGTAGGCTCGGTTGGCACTCACCCTTGGCCCATTGATAAGCCTTGTGGGCATAGGCCTCCTTGGTCATTTGCTCAACCTGCCACGGTCCCCAGGTCTCGTTGCCAAGGGCCCAGTATTTGACCTAACAAGATGATTAGTTTCGATGACTCGGGTACGTTCCGCAGGGATACATACATTGTAGGGTTCTTCCCGGCCGTTCTTGCGGCGGAGGTTGGCGTAGTAAGTATCCCGAGTACCATTGCAGTACTCGACCCACGCGAGAGCTGAGGCATCATTAGATTCAACAAAAGTCATAAAGGGAAACAGAATAGACTGGGTTTACCTTCATCAAGAGTTCCTGCAGGGTGGTTAGCAAACACGTCTTCAATGGAGAAGGCAAAGGGACTTTACCTGTGCCAAAGTTCAGACAGAAGTAAGGCTCGGTGCCGAGCACTTCACACCACTTCAAGAACTCATCGGTACCAAATTGGTTAGTCTCGGTTCCGAGCCACGCAAGCTCCGGTCTATCCACAGTCAGCACCGTAGGTCATCGCAAGCGCTGGCGAGAGGCACGTACCGGGCGGGACGTTGGTCCTTGGGGCCAACACCATCGATCCAATGGTAAGTTGCCATGAAGTTACCACCGGGGTAACGGACCACCGGAATGTTCAGGTCCTTCAAGGCGTCAAGCACATCCTTCCGGAAGCCATTCTCATCGGACAGCGGGTTGCCGGGATCATAGATCCCCCCGTAGATGCATCGACCCATGTGCCTGACCACGTGGTGGCACGGCTTAGCATATCTGCGATAAAGTTTGATGCGATAGGAAAATGAATGGCGGCTCGCTTACTCCGTGAACCCAGCATAGATGTTGGGGTTGATCTTGGAAAGACGCCGGGTCGGGTGAATGGACAGGCTCGGCGCCTCCTGCTCACTGAGCTTCGTGAAGGTGGTCATTATGGCTGGGGCCGTGAAGAGTCTAGGCGATTCAAGACTCTGAAAAAGAACTTTTTTGAAGGGTTGATTGGTAGGAAGAATGGAAGCGACTGGCGATAATTAAGTCTTCTTCCGACAGCTGTGGGGGAAGCGACTGGGCCAGGAATATTAATGTCGGCGGGCGTCCCTCGCAGTGCCCGAGACCAAATGGGAAAATCCCCTGCGGAGGCCCTGCGGGGGAATTCCAGGGCGTCGGACGATATTGTCGACTATGAAGAATTGGGAAACGTGCGGTCACGAATTTGCGACGGTGTCTTGGGGGTTAAGCCGGTGCAGCGCCACGAAGATATTCCGTCAATCAGCAGGCTGGCGCCAGGCGATGGCGTTGATGAACCCAGTCTTCCCTCCCGGACTATACCCCGCAAAGGTTAACCATCGGCTAGCTTGCGATATGCTCGGCTCATGAAATGATTCGTCGTTGAACGGTCATCCTCCAGAGTAGATCCTGCAAATCCTCTTGGAGAAGCTCTGCTGGGGAAAACTCCGGAGTTCGATTTGCGGGGACTGAGTCAACGACAAGGCGTCGAGACCTGACCATTCGGTCATCGCCCACCGGACTTCGACTCGATTTTTTCTCTCCAAGGATGACCAGAGACAAGAGCTAGTACGCTCCCGGATAGCCATGAGCCCGTACAGCTCCGAAGTCTAATGTCGTCGTTGGGGGCGCCCACTTCCCGGTGATCTTAAAAGACCCCAGACCCCAGTTCGACTCCGCATCTCATTCTTTCCTGCGAGCATCGGTGATCTGCTCTGAACAAGATCGGGCACGTTTTAGATCCTTGAAGTCTTCCGTCTGTTGCCCACCATGCGTTTGCCCCCAGCGTGGTACCAGGTCAGTCATCAATCGACGACAGAGCCCAGTATGATCGTACTAACCGGTCCATCAGTTCCTGGTTGGCGTCTTCGCCTCACTCGGATCATTCCTTTATGGATGTCAGTAGAATATGACAGTCATGTCCTTCTACCAACTGTCAGGCTGACTTGTATACTTAGACGATCTTGGTGTCATCGCGGAGGTCATCTCCAGTGACTCCTTCATTGCCAGATTCAATGCAAACGACACAGAGACGTAAGTTTCATTCGGGGTTGAACTGTTTGAACTGTTCAAATAGACCTAACAGCTTATACCAGCGGATTGGTCGTGTCTTTGTTCACAGCCGGCGCTTTCTTCGGTGCAGCTGGTGCAGGTCCTAGTGGTGATTATCTCGGCCGACGATGGACTATCATCATCGGTTGTGCCATCTTCTGTCTTGGTGGCGCTCTCCAGACAGGAGCGCAGACAGTCGATTATTTATGGAGCGGCCGGTTCTTGGCTGGGCTTGGGTAGGTCGTTGAACTCACACGAGCCAGAGCATCAAATCCTAATGTCGCTTCTCAACAGTGTCGGGTTCCTCGTCATGATTGTTCCCCTCTACCAGGCCGAGATTTGCCATCCCGATATTCGAGGTCGTGTGACAGGGTTGCAACAGTTCATGCTGGGTGTTGGCGCACTGTGCGCTGCTTGGATTTCGTATGGCACGTATATCGGCTTTGACCCGACCAACGATGCTCAATGGCAGGTGCCCTTGGGTCTGCAGATTGCCCCGGCGGTCTTCCTGGGTCTTTTAATTATGCTTTTCCCCGAGGTAGATATACCTGACAAGCCTCTTGACAAGGACAGTTTCTGACCAGTACTTAGTCGCCCCGTTGGCTGATCGATCATGGACACCACGAACTTGGTCTCGCGACTCTTGCCAAGCTGCACGCTCATGGCAACGAGAGCGATCCCTGGGTCCTTGCGGAATACAACCAGATTCAGGAGAGCATCACCTTCGAGCATGAGCATGAAGCAAAGTCCTATGTGGAGCTGTTCACATCTCGGGCTTCTTTCCGTCGTCTGTTCCTCTGCTGTGCCTTGCAAGCCTCCGTGCAGATGACCGGAGTCTCGGCAATCCAGTAAGTCGTACAGACATACACTATAGATTGTGGATTTAGATGGGGGGACTGACCGAACAATCTCCACAGATACTACTCCGTCAAGATCTATGGCCAGATTGGCATTGAAGGCGACGAGTCGCTGAGATACCAAGCAATTAACTCCATCATTGCCTTGATCGCCCAGTTCCTTTGCATGATGTTCATCGACCGCTTTGGACGTCGTCGACCTCTTATCTTCGGCAACTTGGGCAACATGGTTACTTTCATCATTGCATGCATCCTCCTTGCCAGGTTCCCACCCGAGGCCAACAACAAGGGCGCTCATTGGGGGTTCATCATTATGACTTGGCTGTACAATTTCTCCTTCTCATGCACCTGCGGTCCTCTGTCCTGGATCATCCCGGCTGAGGTGTTCGATACTCGGACCCGTTCAAAGGGTGTGTCGATCGCGACGATGGTTTCGTTTGCGTTCAACACGATGATCGGACAGGTCACTCCGATTGCGATGGAGACCGTCCGCTATCGGTATTACTTCCTCTTCATCATTTGCAATTTCACCAACGCAGTGTTCTTCTGGCTTCTTCTCCCTGAAACGAAGAAGTTGCCCCTGGAGGAGATGAACTTCCTGTTCAGCAACTCCCCGTGGATTGTGCCGGGCTCGAAGAAAGAGGATTACATGCCCAATGACTTGGAACGCCGACTGGAAGAACAGGAAGAGAAGCGCAAGGCATTTGCAACACACAAGGAGTAAAGTACGACGATGAAGAGTGGAGTGGGGGCCAGGGGATGAAATGTGGTGGCTGATATGTCTAATTGACTTAGGTCCGGGTGACCGATCGTCTCCCAATCTGGTACAGATGAAGTTTAATGTGAAGTTATTAGAAAGGTGTGCTTATTGTGAGTGGTCAAATAGCCAGGCTATTTTTCCTTGTTAAATCCCCCCAGAATAGGATCTGAGAGTACGAAAGGTCGGAATTTTTCGATAACTTAGGTCTCCAAGTATAGCCCGATGGGTCGCCTGCGTATGGGTTTTGACATCGGTTGTATAGACCGCAATGTTACAACTGGCGTCAAGCGATACAGCACATTCAAGACCTATATCTACCAAAAGACAGATGAGAGAATTCGTTCATTCAGAATCTGAGTCGTAGCCGGCGAGGCCGAGAGACAATGCGGGAGGCTTGGCCGCTTGGGTTTCTCCTGGTGGCCCTGCCTCGGGGGTTTTCGTATCAATGTTCTGTCGTGTTGGCGACTTGGGCGTTGTTGAGGGGTTTGCATCATTTTTAGACGAGATCCCTTCAACAGGCTTACTGGATGGCACATTCTTTTGCTTTCTCGTCTGGTCGGATGACGTATCTGTAGCCGTCTTCTCTGTTGGTGTAGCGTCGCAGGCTGTTTCGGATGTAGACTTTCGTTTCTTCCCTGGGATGAGGAGATCCTTGGTTTTATCACGTCGTCGCTTACGCGCAGGTATCTTCCAGTCCTCCCCCTCTGCTGCGGGCGCAACATCCGCTGCACCTTCTTCCAGAAGAGACTTCTCCGCCTCTTCGCGCTGCCGTCGAAACATCTCCAGCTGTTCGGATGTCTCTTTTTTGACCGCAGCTTCCTGGGCTCGCGTAGACTCCATGATGGAGTCTAGGAACTCGATCTCGTCCTCATCCAGGGAACGAAACTGGTTTTTCAACTTGATCTTCTCTTCGAAGGCTTCTTGTTTGGCCACTGCATCGCGTAGAAGGATCACCCTAATATGTCAATCCAAGGCGCCCGGGGAACGTCCTCCTGAAAACTCCCTACTCACTTTTGTTCTGCTCGAGAATCTCGAAGAGACTTTTCCCCCCATCCTGCTTGCCCATTTCGGCTTTTCGCCTCCGCTCCTCCTCGAGCTCCTTTTGAACTCGCAGCCATTCATCATCCCGTTCAATTGGTTCTTGATCTGTCCCAGCGGACACGAATCCCGACGACATGGTGCCGGCGACAATTGGCAGCCACCGGACGTGTTTGAACGTGCTGTGAAGATGGGGGGGGGTGGTCAGATGAGCGCAACAGTGGAGAAGACGACCACTCTGCGGGCGATGGCCAACAGTATCTCTCCAGTCCGGAGAATCGGATGCGACAGGGTCCGGGTGAAGCCAAAATGTCCTTTCACCGCGTCATCGATGTTTGGAAGGGAAATTTGTCGGCCGGCAGAACGGCGGGCGGTGAGCCATTATTGGCCTGAGGCGGACCCACGAGACCCTGGTGGAACCTGAGATTTTAGGCAGAATCTGGTGTGCTTACCAATAAGACGGATTGCATGGACACGCATTTTTCTCGCGACACGGTGTCAGAATGTGTCCCTCAACTCCGTACTCTGTTGAAGGATTGTGGGTGAGAAACAGTGTGCGGATGTCCCACCGGGGGAAACGGCGAGACCAAGCTTTTACTATTCCATCATCTTAGCTGGAGGATTTGTCCGGAGGGAGAGTCCGCGGGGGGTCCGGGTAAAAGGACGCGTGCCATGCTCGGGTAATTAATCCCCCCCACCGGGGTGCCTGGAGGTCGCCCCTCCGTCGTCATCGCTCGACGCCGCCGGCGGGATGGACCTGCCCTCTTACTCGGTCCATTCCATGGGTGATCACCTATAAAGTCGCTCGTGCTCCTGGCCCAGATTTGCCCTTTTTTCCCCCCATTCTCTTCTCAACAAGTCCTCTCCCATATACCCCATCTTTATACATCTTCTCCAAACACACCTGCAAAATGTCGAGCCTTGAGCACACCAAGTAAGTGAACCTCCCACGCCTTGTTTGCTCTTAGACAAATTGTCGCCATGGGTCAAGATCTCCTCTGACAAACATGCGCGTCAATAGGAAAGTCTACACCTTGAACACTGGGGACAAGATTCCCGCCCTCGGTCTGGGTACCTGGCAGTCCAAGCCCAACGAGGTCCGTGAGGCGGTTAAGAACGCTCTCTTGAAGGGCTACCGTCACATTGACACGTAAGTCGCATCGATTTGCTCCTTTCGACCCTGTCGCCCCGCATCGTTCGGAACAAAGGCATTGACATTCATCCGCAGTGCCCTTGCCTATGGCAACGAAGCCGAAGTTGGAGCTGGTATCCGTGACTCCGGTGTTCCCCGCAGTGAGATCTGGATCACCACCAAGCTTGACAACCCCTGGCACAAGCGTGTTCCTGAGGGCATTGACTCCTCGCTCAAGAGCCTGGGCACCGACTATGTCGACCTCTACCTGATCCACTGGCCCAGCTCCACCGACCCCGAGGATCTGTCCAAGCACTACCCCGACTGGGACTTCATCAAGACCTGGTATGACCATCCTCTCTCCACCTGAAACCGGCGCATTGCAGACTGACAGGAATCTAGGCAAGAGATGCAGAAGCTCCCCGCCACCGGCAAGGTCCGCAACATCGGTGTTTCCAACTTCGGTATCAAGAACCTTGAGAAGCTTCTGAACGACCCCAGCTGCAAGATTATCCCCGCCGTCAACCAGATCGAGCTGCATCCCAACAACCCCTCGCCCAAGCTCGTCGCTTACAACACCTCCAAGGGCATCCACTCCACTGGTTACTCCTGCTTGGGATCCACCGACTCCCCCCTCTACAAGGACCCCACTCTCCTCCAGCTTGCTGAGAAGAAGGGCAAGTCCCCCCAGCAGTGCCTGCTCCAGTGGGGTCTCCAGAAGGGCTGGAGTGTCATCCCCAAGTCCGTCAACAAGGCTCGCATTGATGCCAACTTCGAGCTTGACGGCTGGAACTTGACCGACGAGGAGGTTAACCAGCTCGACAACCTGAAGGACCGCTTCAAGGTCTGCGGTGACGCCTGGCTCCCCGTTAAGGTGTTCTTCGGCGATGATGAGTAAATGCTTTTATATGATGATATCCCTGGATGGTAGAATATAGACTTGAAATGAAAATTGTAAATATTTATACTTGCTACCACTGGTTTTCATTATCCTTGAATCATGTACTATCCAACTTCATAAGCCTGGAGTAGTCTCGTGACTATATATTTTTGGACACAAGGTTGTGACTAGGTAGTTCTCACATTCTCTTTTAAGCCAGGATACCACTCACTAGTAGTAAAATAGATGGAACGAAGATATAAATTCCTACATGCAGAACCTCTAAGTAGTGTCTCTGAGCCGTTGATGCAGCACCGACATGAAGATATGTACTCCAGAGTCTGTCCGGAGGCATTGTTCCCCACCCGCCAGCCACAATCTCCGGGTCCGCTGACTCAGCAGCCACATGTCTGGTGGCGATCATGTGCCGCACTGCCACTAGGTGCCGTCATTGCCAGGCACCCGTTCTCCTCCCCCCTCTTTCTCTTCCACTCTCCATCATCTCTGGATGGTTCTTCCATCTTTCCATCGTCTTTAGACCCATCGTCTTCTCATTTCGTGCCAGGATGCCACCTTCGAACGGGCACCTGCTGCTCCCCAAACTCTGGAGGGCAGCGAGGTGAGTCATACCGCTCCTGACACTGTATACTTCACTGTTGCTGACGCCCGCGACTAGGTTTGCCTACGTGAAGGCTTACAAGGCCGTCCGGACCAAATTTCCAGAACAAGTACCACAAGGAACCTTACGGCTTCAACCCGCCTATGCTCGCCTTACTCCTCGACAGCCCATTAACCGGGCTGCGGCAATCCGCCAGGCTCGCAGCCGTCATTTCTCGACTCGGGCTGCCAGCTTCATTTCGTACGTCCGAACTGGTCTCCAGGGTGATTGTGCAACACGCCAGACCTCTCGAGTGGCCTCAAACATTGCCCGTCTGACCTCGCGAGCTCCCTTTGCGTCGACGCTTCGCCCAAACCTGACTGGCGGTACCCTCGGCCGCACCGCGGGTGGTTATGCGGTTGGTGCTGGACGGTTTGGTGGTGCGCGGTACTTCTCCCATGGACCTGCTGCACCAGCTCAGGTCATCAACAATGTGTCGGTAGGCGTGCGTGCTTTCTTTCTTTCCGGGCAGAAGGCTCGCTTCGATGGTGTCGACTCCGTCACTGGAAACAAAAAGTACAAAACCGTCACCGTGCTCCAGGATGAGGCTGAGCGTAAGATGAATGCGATCCCACGGACCGCGCCTGGGTCGTTTGTCGACTTCCAAATCTCCCCCACCATTACTGCCTTCGGCCTTCAGAAGAAGTTCGCTCCTAACGTTGCCTTCGAGCCCGAGACGCTGAATGCCAGCGTTCTGGACATGCTTTCTGGCGACTTCGCGCGCGCCTTGAAAGAACTTGCCGTCGTTTTGAACGATCTCAAGCGCTTATCTACATTGGGTGATCTGCCCATCCTCCTGCACGATCGATCGACAATCCGAGTGCGATTTCCCGGATGCGACGCCCAAACGGTGGAGCAACTCTGTGATGAGGTTGGGGTCCAGCGTGGGAAGATTGTACAAGACGAAGATTTCGACATTCGTACTGGTGCAGATCTCGCTTTGCTCTTCCCATTTGCGCCTAGCGTAGCTCCCTCGTCTGATACCCAGGATTATTTTTTCCAGAAAGAGGCTACCGAATCACGACCCGCTGATGAGGTCGATTGGCAAGCGATGCTGACCCCCTCTGCATGCCCCACTGCAGCCTCCCCCGAATGTCTCGGACAATCGCCCATTAGCTTTGAGGATGTGCCCATGTTTGGCGACAACCCGTGGGTATCTTCTTCCTCTGGCTATTCCAGTATGAACATCAGCGAGTTGGGAGATCGAGCATTCTTCCCGGATATGTCGGCCGGGTTCCCGGAGAGCGCATCGGAGTATGATAGCAGCGATGGTATTCACCGGTTCTTGGCAGAGTGTGACCGTGCTGCAGAATACCGTTGATCGAGTGTTGTAGATTTGGGATTTGGACAGACTTTGACAGTCGTTTTCTTTTGTTCAGTATTTCTTTAATATTTCCTTTTGAGGAGGAATTACATAGTGTGGATCATATGCAGGATACAATGACATACTTGAGTAAACTTCTGTTCAACACAGTAGAGTTGTAGAAACCACTGAAGTTTAAGCATGTGTTGTGGGAATGAATCGATTGACTGTTGTTCCCCTTCCCTACTTCCAGTAGCTATATTCAGAGCATCATTCCATGCGACTTCGTAACTGGACAACACGTCCACTCTGCTATAACAACAGGCCTTGACAATCGTCATTCTCAAAAACTATTTAGATTACCGAGTTGTAGATCAATCCCAACGTCACCACCATGCCTATCAGCTCAAGTGCTACATAGGCCACCTGTACTTCGGAAGAAATTTCAAAAGTCATATAGGGATGCGCACTCAGTTCAACGACGATCTTCCTCTTTGGAGATCTCGGGCCGCGGCACCGGCTCACCATATGGAATTCTGCTTTCAGAACTCCTTCAATGTCTGGGGATGGTCGCTCTGCCTCTTGGAAATGGATTTGCTGTGAAAAGGACATGTTATCTTGTTTACACCCCTGGGGAGGGACCCTACAATGTACAACAGACGATGCTCCACATGGGCAAAGATGGCAATACCTCCGCCAGGCAAACCAAAAGAGCAAGAGGTGTACGTACGCATGTGCTGCCTGAAAACGCATATAGGTAGAGAAGTGCACGTAGTGAGGCTGAGGATGATTGTGTACGGCGGAAAAATAGCCACAGGGTCAGGCTATAGATGAAACGGACCCTGTTTTAAGGGTGGGTTTTCTTCACCCCCGCATTTGCTCCCCACATGGCGTGGTTGGTCCCTGGCTATCGAATAGTATTATTGCCTGTATTCTCTGGCAATTGCCTAATGAGACAAGGCTGATGAAGTTGAGGTGTGGTCGTCGTCCTTGGGTTGATGTGGCACTGTTAGCGAGCGCCGGACAATCTGTCTGGTGGCGGTAGGCGTAAGGCTGCAGCTGGTGGCTTTCCTGGTTAATATAATAGATGAAAATGGCGGAATCGATCACGCTAGCTGAATTGTCAAAAGTAGAATATCATATTGAATTGCCTGAATCAGGATCGACAAGAGCTAACCAAGGCCACCGGCTCATTCGGGATGATTTCAGGAGTTAGAAGTCTACCCCTCCTCCTCTCTAGAAAAAATTATTCAAAACTCCACTTTACCCCAGGGGAATGACGATCAGCCGGCCTTACACCTTTTCGGTGACGGAAGGTAGGGTCCGTCTGTACTCATCCATGTGTCCGTTCGGCGTCTTGAAGGCAGTGCACGAAGGGAACGGATGATGCAAGCTGATGCAGAGATCGGCGATGTGCTGGGTTTAGTCGACCTCCTTGTTCTTTCTGGCAGTTGTTACATCGGAGTGTTGGCTATTGTGACTTGGTAGACACGAGGATGATGCAGTATAAGAGGGCCGTCATGGCCCATGGTTCGAAGAAGAAAGCCGACAGGCAGAGCAAGGCAATCGTCAAGCAGACACTCATTCTTCCATTCCTACTCCTCGAGCAGAGCCCAGGCAGATAACTGCATCATTAGAAACTTTTTTTTCCAGCCCCTCGTTATGCATTCCGTCAACATGCAGGCCCTGTGGGCTCTTGCAACTTTGCTTGTTCCCGCGGTGAACGCCATGCCGGCTGCGAGCACCACCCCAGGAGCTTCCTCTACTCCTGTGCGGTCGAGCAGCGGTGCGGCCGCTTCTATCACTGGTAACCCCTTTGCGGGTCACCAGCAATACGTTAACCCGTACTATAAGTCCGAGGTGGAGAGCCTGGCTATCCCCTCCATGACCGGCGATCTGGCTGCGCAGGCCAGCGTTGCGGCTGATGTTCCGTCTTTCGTCTGGCTGTAAGTGACACGTAGTGGAACCATGTGAGATATGTGCTTTTGGTGTTGGTGCTAATATGTTTCATCAACAATACAGTGATACCGCCGCTAAAGTCCCCTCAATGGGCGAATACCTGGCGGATATCAAGGAGCAGAACGACGGCGGTGCCAGCCCCCCGATTGAGGGTATCTTTGTGGTTTACGACTTGCCGGACCGTGACTGCGCAGCTCTGGCCAGTAACGGCGAGTACTTCATCGATGATGGCGGCGTTGAGAAGTACAAGGCGTACATTGACTCGATCCGGGAGCACTTGGTCACCTACTCCGATGTGCAGACCATCCTGGTCATTGGTAAGAAAGCTCAAGACCACCAAAATGATGTGACGAAGAAGCAAAACGCTAATGCCCTGTAGAGCCGGATAGCTTGGCCAACTTGGTCACTAACATGGATGTTCCCAAGTGCGCCAATGCCCATGATGCCTACTTGGAGTGCACCAATTATGCCATTACACAGCTGAACCTGCCCAATGTTGCGATGTACCTTGATGCTGGTACGCTTTCCCCTGACCTTTCATTCTCGTCGACATTACTCATATGATGGACAGGTCACGCCGGATGGCTGGGCTGGCCTGCAAACATCGGCCCTGCTGCTGAGCTCTTCGCCAGCGTCTACACCAACGCTTCCTCGCCTGCCTCGCTTCGTGGTCTGGCGACAAACGTGGCCAACTATAACGCCTTCTCAATTGATACCTGCCCCTCGTATACCAGTGAGAATGATGTCTGTGATGAGAAGAGCTACATCAACAACTTTGCGCCCCAGCTCCAGGCCGCCGGCTTCGATGCCCACTTCATCGTCGACACGGGTAAGTGACACTCCTCTCCGAAGTTTACGGCAGAATTGTAGAGGATAGGATTTGACATCCGACAGGCCGCAATGGTAAGCAGCCCACCGGCCAGAATGAGTGGGGTGACTGGTGCAATGTCAAGGGCACGGGCTTCGGTGCTCGCCCTACGACCGAGACTGGCGATGCGCTGGTCGATGCCTTTGTCTGGATCAAGCCCGGCGGCGAGAGTGATGGTACCTCTGACACCTCTGCCGGGCGCTATGACGCTCACTGCGGTCTTGCGGCCGCTCTGCAGCCTGCTCCCGAGGCTGGTACATGGTTCCAGGTGAGTGGCTTGCGGGGACTTGCCTTGATGAGATATTGCTGCTGACGGTCAATTGCACAGGCATACTTCGAACAGCTCGTGTCAAACGCCAGCCCTCCTTTGTCTGCCTAATCCTGGGATTTCTTTGAAAGGGGTGCTGCTGATCTGAGGGTGCCGTTCTTGTACATAGCTGGTGGTGGTTAGTGGTCGGGGTTGTGGGTAGTGAGGATGAGAATGTCAAACGTGTAGCCATTGAGTGGTGAACAAAGTCAGCCGAGTAGACACATACTTGTTCTGCAGCATAGTAGAAAGAAAGCGAAAGGCGTCAGGTAGACCTGAGTTGGATACAAGAAGTAGAAGAGAGGTTGTGAAAGCGGTGAGTGATTCTCCGCAGAAACTCACCGCCCACCCCGCGCTAAACCCAAGGAGGGGCCCTCCACTGATAACAGAGGAACCAGAATCGTTCCAGATTCACACACTGCAACCACCCGCAGTCCTGCTCTTTGCCTCTCCTGACCCCGTCGCTCCTCTCCGTCCCTGTGTACTGACTGGAGCTGTCCCGTTTGGATGCACTGAGGGATATTGTTCCTGCTGTACGGTTCTGGGAGCTCTTCTGCTCAGTCTGGGGGTGGTCTGACCCAGTCGCCTCTCTCAGCAACTGCTACAGGCAGCCCACGCAAAACTATCGTCTCAACCGATTCGTCCTCTTTATTGGACACCTTTTGTCAAGATGATGGAGGATTTCAACAGCGAGACCGACAGTGACTATACCAGTTACTGGAGGGATTGGGTAAGTTTCTCTTTTCTTTGCCGTCCTTTCCTTATCCTATGGGGCCTGGTGGGCTGCGGCTTCATTGCGACTTCCCACGGTGCGGCTGTACAGACAATGTGAATGCGGCTGGTGCGAGAGTCCAGCCCGTGGTGAGGGAAAAGGAGCCATTGTGAGATGTCTTCTGTCCTTTGCTCCCTCGGCGCACACTCTTCCCTGCATCACGCTCCTTGCACCACCTATTGTCCCATCCACCAGCATGTCGTCTACCTCCGATCCTGGAGAGGCTTCGACTTCGTCCTCCTCGTCCAGGGCGGCGGAGTCGCATGCGACAGACAGTCCGGTCGCAAGCGCCCCCAGGTCCTCCAGCAAGTCCCCTAGCCCGCCCCCGAGCGAAGATCCCTACGACCCTGAGGTCTTGAATCGCAGAGGCGGCTACTTCTTTTATTTGCCCTTACCCCGCGAAATTAGCAAACCTGATGTTAAATGGATCCCACAGTTCATCTCCTCTCGTGGCAATGAGTACTTTTGCGAGATCGACGAAGAATATCTGACCGATCGCTTCAAC
>RHLO01000082.1:0-25514 GCA_003719415.1 Aspergillus olivimuriae
GGGGCGGGGGCCGTGGGCACCACCGCCGCCGGGCTGCTGCTCTCGACGCCGGGATTCGCGCTGTTGGCGGCCGGGATAGACGGTTCGGCACCGGCAGCGTCGGCTGGCACGACCATCGTCGTCGCCGGCGGGGGACTCGCCACGGTTTCAGCGGCCCCCGAGTCGGCTACGACCGCAATTGTAGTCGGGGTAGGTTCCGGCGCGGGCGCACTCTGCGCCAGGACCGCGATGGTGTCCTCCTTGGACGCCGGAGCGCTCGCCGGCACGGCTGAGGACGCCGGCGCGGTGGTGGCCGTCGCCTGGGCCGCCACCAGCAGACTGGCGGCGAACACGGACACGAAACGCATCGTTGCGTAGGGAAAAAGGGAGAGTCGATCGGTTGACACCCACGATGGCACCGAAACGGCTCCGAAGAAAACAATGGGAGCGAAGATACCGCGTCCTCGCCAGCGCTGCTCGACGGCCAGGGCGTGACTTTATCTAGTCCGTCGGGAGGGGGCGGCGATGATCGTCGGTCTCTCTGCGCCGTCACGGATCCATCCCACGGCGCCGATGGACACAATACGAAGCTTTCGTGGGGCCCACGCGGTATCCAGACCGAGGAACGGCGGCGTCAGAAGCCTCCCATGTGATGGCATCGATCTTCCTGCCCACCTCGCCCTGGACCTGGGGGACTGGGGCCCCTCGCGGAGTCGGCCGTCGATCATGCAAGGCCCTTCCTCCCGTCGATCCCGTAGTGGTGGTGTCGGGGTGTAAGGGACGATGCTGCACCGCGCGGGAATGCGTGACGGTGTGCTCCAGGACGGCATCGTGGTCGGCCCCTGGGAGACGACGAGGCGACACCAGCCTGCACGCTCACGAGGGAGCTGTCGGGGGCCCGGGGGAGAGAGGGTGTGGGCGAGGGCAGGCGGTCCCATGTGCGTTGCCCCGAGGCAGACGAGATGGCGCTCCCCGCAGCTGAGAGTTCCCCGCGTTCTGGGTCGGAGTCTCTGGGGGAAGTCCTCCGAGGGGCCTCCTGGAAACGGCAAGCAGTGCGATGCACGGGACCATCACTCGTTGCGGCTAGCGACCCGGCGTGGGCGTCGATGATCATTCGGTGTGTCCCAGGCGGTGGGCCCCAGACTTTGGCCTGGATCAAGGCACCGTCGGGCCTGTCTCACGTCCTGACCGATGGCCCAGTGCTCCCCCCGCGAGAGGGATGAGTTCGACCAACCCGGTCTCATCTGGGGGCCCTCAGTCCGGAATGTTTTCTGGTCAGTGGGCCCTTCCAGATTCCCCCGTCGCCATCCCGACTCGGGACGGCACACCCAGGGAGGCAGGATGATGTCAACAAAGAGAACTAGAGTGAACTCAATTTCATAGATACGGTACCTAACCCCGCACCCAGGGACCAACCAGACCGGAGGGATCAACAACAAATCAGGGATGGAACAGTCAGACTGATAGGTAGCCACCGACACCACCCTCGGGAGCATGCAGCAGGACGGAGAATCCGGCATGCAAGCAGAGGGACCACCACAGGCGACAGGGGACATGATACATATCTCCAATCGGCACAGCTAGCGCAGGAGGCTCCAAACAGGACAAAAAGACAAAACGACAAAGAGACAAAAAGAACTCGTCCCTGGGAAGGCTCGAACTTCCAACCTCCTGATTAACAGTCAGACGCGCTAACCAATTGCGCCACAGAGACGTGTTGTTGAACAAGGTTTTCTTATTTCCATTCATGATCAAAAACGCTACGGACTGAAAATTTCCCCCCACGGCCTTTTGTTCACCCGAGAAGTGCTTGCAATCTCACTGCACAGCAACAATCTTTCGGAGAAAACATGAGCCACACCCATCCTATATACATTATGCACAGCATTCTTAGTGGGTCCCAATGCCCACCGAGGGATGGAGCTCTTCAAACATCGCAACATGGAGTATGGCCGGCCTACATTGCGACATACCGGAGAAAATATACTTGATAACACCGCTTCTCCTTCTCGCGGGTATTTCTCTAGCATATATTGTTGTTTCCCTTTCATGTTGCGATGATCTGGAAACGCTCGCGCAATTCCAAGATCGTGCCAGAGCTGCAGTTATATCCAAGCCCGAAACGAGACAGGAGTGTAAATTCTGCCAAGATTAGAGCGTTGCGACTCGCCTCCATGTCATACTTTCAATGGATTTCCCCTGGCCCGGCTTTTCCGGTCATTGATTGATGTGGAAGTCTCTTGCATTGAGGCCGAATAATTCCTCTGAGTTGTGACTTGCTCATCCATCATGCTCGCTTTTGTAAGAACACGATGTGCCATGTATAAATAGATATAATAGAATGCGGTCTCTGATCTGGAGCTCGCCGTAAAGGGTCACTCCAGCCAAAACAATAATACTGGGCGGAAAATCCAGGGTGTCTCTCTGCCAGGAGATTGCAATCAATCTCACTGGCCGATACTACCTCATCCACGGGATTCGCTTCCATAAGCCTGCTGAGACGGTATGCTCTATGTATCTGTATGTGTGATGCTTGAACTTACCCACCCAAATCTTTTTTACAGGCTGAACTCTACTTGCGGTTTATTACACATGCCCGGCGTCTCACGGAATAGTATGGAAGTGCTGGGGTGTGCTCCGGGTAGTTCCAGCCTTAATACCCACTGGCCCAGTCAACGCAGCCTAGAAGACCGTGGTAGTCATAGAGTGGATTTCCTGCTGTGATTTCCTTTTTTAATGTTTGGCTATATTATGACGGTTCTCCGCGCTTTTTTGATGCTGTTTTAGAGCAGCCATTATTTTATTAAAGCGGGCATCAGCTTCATTCAGTATAGGAGGGGTCTTCTACCTTCATATGGCCACCTGGTATAACCATGATCCATCCATTTAGCTGACTTACTAAAGCTTCATGAAAAGACAGCTTCGCCCACGGTTTTGTGGGCCGTATATTTGAACTAGTAATCAAGTTCCACTGGTTTATTTCTGCGACTCGATCGACCGGCTTCTAAAAGTATTCAAGCTACTATCTCTTTGATATAACTTCCAGACTTCAGCGGATCGACGGTCTATAGACAGTAGCCAAATGCTTGGCTCATTCCAAGAAACTTCCTAAGCCAGTCTTGGACATCTGTCTTTGAGGGAGACTGTCGGAAAGAGCAAAAAATTTTATACCATGGTGCCAGGGTATTTGCTATGCCAGGCCATCATCAACCACGCAGACAACGAGATGAGACATCCTCTACAAATATATGTCAGGAGGGTGCTTTCAAATGCTCGCGAACTTCGTCATATGCAATACAGAAATAGAGATAAAGCGGTTGGTACTTAGGTACTAGGTAACATGCTTGCGTATCTTATGGGACATATCATGCTTATTATACACCTCTTTGCTGTGGGTGATAGTGTCTCCAAATATTGTTCCTTGAATGTGCGCGGCCGCGTGAATGGTGCCAGAGTGCGGTGAGATAAGTTCATCCAAAATTATCCGCTGAGGAGGGCAGGCTTTCAGGGGCAAATCTGTAAACATATATCAAGAGCAAAAATCAACATAAACTGAGACGTCATGACAATGGCAATGTCTCCAGGGGCCTCGTCTTATAGTGGATGAAGCCTTTTGGTGGGATGGGTAGGATTCACACGGATCTCATCTTATGTTTGTTCATATGTTTTGGCTTTGATATCAGGATATCGGACTTTTTGAATTGCAAAGGTTTTTTTATGGACTGATGCTGTCTGTTGTACGTTTGGGGTGGTGAGGTTTGATGACGTAGCTATGGTGGTCATGGCCTATTCCATCGCGGTCGAGCCCAAACATATATATACATCCGACGCGGGATATCTCCCGATGACAACCATAAGTTGGGACAAAGAAATCCACCCACGGCACACCACCCATTGAGTATACACGTATGGTTTGTCGCACTGCTAGATATGGTGAAGCAACATTGATTATCCGAGTATATCAGTACTCAAGCCATAGCTCGTAAGAAAGTCGATGGTCAACAAGGACAAAGGGACACGACATAATGAGAGGGGTATTTGGGCGGCCCTATTATCCATACCAACAGCAGAAGAAGTATATATAAGAATACATACAGCATAGTATTTATAAGAGGTGGCAATCTCCATAGAGATATTCTCAACTTAGGCCAGACTGACACAAACCATTTGTGTTGATAACGCTTGACAAAGGGTTACATCTATTAAACACTATATTAAACACTATATTTTCAATCTTTGACATAATTCGTCTCTGTGGCGCAATTGGTTAGCGCGTCTGACTGTTAATCAGGAGGTTGGAAGTTCGAGCCTTCCCAGGGACGATACATTTTTCCTTTTTGGCTTAAATATTTCGGTTTGGGTCATAATGCAATATAAGGAAGTCAGATGCCATAACACGTCTCCGTGGCGCAATTGGTTAGCGCGTCTGACTGTTAATCAGGAGGTTGGAAGTTCGAGCCTTCCCGGGGACGAACTTTTTGCTTTTTGCTTTCCGTCCCCTCCCCGGTTCTTTTTCTTTCTCGCTTCTCTCCTGCAGATTTGCAGATTTTCATTTTTTTCTGCGTTGCTCCCCCAATTGCTGTTTTTATCTGCGACCCTCATGACGAAACTCTCATAAGACCCAATCAGGATCTTGTCCTTCCAAGACACTCGCTGTAACATCTCTTAATAATGTGTCCTCCCGATTCCTTCCTCCCAGTGAACAACGGCCTACAGACGCGGACGGCTGTGCGATGAAGAAAAGCAGGCAGTGGCAGCACATTGCAGCTATAGGGTGTATCGAAACCCCTCCAAGTTCCCAATCACGATCTCTCCCCGGTCGGCTTTGTGGTTCTGCCTATGCAAGCGCAAAGAAAGTAGGCCGACTAGCACCAGAATCAGTCCAGTTAACCCCATACAGGTGCAGATGCCTGGCTGGTATCTTGGGCCATCCTGATCTCTAAATACGAGTGAACCCGTCATTCCACCAGACGCGCCCAGCCCAACAAACACTGCACTGCAGATCGCTCGTTTCCATTGTCCTCGGACATTGTTTGCCTGGGTTATGGTCAGCTCACCACTGTGGCCATGCATGAAGGGGACGGCCTACTTGGTATGCCATGGCAGCCGGCACATTAGAGTTGGCACCCATCGTAGTAAAGAAGCAGCCCACCAATCGTGGCCCATTGCCCTTTGCAAAGCCCTGATCTCGTTAATATGAAGCTGAGGGTGCAGGGACAGGAGAGAGACTGTCCATACCATCAGCGGAAGCCCGATCAATGTGAGCATAGCATTGAAGGCCAATATAGGCCCCCGAATCCGATATCGATCCCCAACATATGAGGTGACAAACATGACAATTCCGGCTGCTGCGTATGGTGGGGCAAATAGACATAGAGAAACCCCCGTGGAGAATCCCATTCCCTCCTGATAAATGATGGGCAAGAAGTAGGAAATTGCATATGCGGTGGTTGTTGTGGAAAAGTAGATGAAGCCGAAGGCCCATATATTCAAATCCAGCGCCGCTCCGAGATAACGACCCCATTTGAACGGTTCAAGAGTGGTGTCTGAGCGGTCTCGTTCAATGCGTTGCAGCACAAAGTCGTATTCCCTCGGCTGAAGGAATTTGCGTCGACTGTTCTTCATCTTGTCGGGGAAGTCCACCATCACAAACCAGCCGATTGTTGCGATTACACAAGTGAGTAGTCCTTGGATGACGAAGATCCAACGCCAAGCACCAAGTCCCCCGAGCCCGCGCTGTCCGGATCAGAATGATGGTGTCAAGATGGGGCAAGGCGGTAGATTACCATGTGAGAGATTCCAAAGCTTAACAAACCGGTAAACGCCGCGGCGACACATCCCAGGAGGTAGAAGACGGCATATCGCTTCTGGATCTCATACCGAACATACCAGGTCCCGATCAGATAGACCGAGGCAGGGAAGAAACCGGCCTCCAAAGCGCCGATAATGATGCGGATCCCGACCATCTGGGACCAATCCTTGACAAAGCCGGCGGATAGCTGGTGGATAGGTTAGACAGGTTGTCCATCGTATGTCCAACGTTCGTTGCACAGCGTACCATTACTACACCCCAAATAAAGCAAACCCCTGTGAGATACGGGATGGGTCCAATTCTCCGGATTAATACCGGGCCTAAGGGTTGGAGCATAATATATGGGGGGAAGAAGGCCACGGCAATCGTGCTCTGCACCGTCCGATTAGAGGCTTCCTGAGGCGGCCAGAGGGCGATGGCTCACATATTGCGTGCCAACCAAGCGTAGCTCTTCCTTCATACCGGCCACCGCAGCGGTGCCTAAGTTGCCACGGTCGATCAACGCGACTGTGTGAAGAAACCCAAGCATCACAATCAGGCGTCGGTCAATGTGCCGAATGATTTTGCGTTGCTGCGCCGGCGTGAATTCGACCTCTTCGACAAGCGCAGACTGGCTTTTCTGGACTGAGTCGGCGCGTGTGAGGGCTGATTCCCTTGGTCCATACTCCGTGCTTGGGGCCATTCTGATCGAGGTTGATATCGTCGAGGGCCAATTCGCTTGCCTCCTCGGTTTGTGGGTCGGACATCTGAGATTGACCAGCGACTGCGTGATCTTAAATGCCCCATGAAAACGCCTCCTCATCCCTTCACCGCCGATCAATGTGCCCTGTGCCTGATCGAAGATGGGGGTTCCATGAGCAAGTGAGGGGGAATCAACCCCAACTACGCGGATTTCGGCGTTAGCGGCCAGATCACAAGGGCCAACATCACGACGCCTGACGAAGTAGGACGTGGAGTCCGAGTCTGGGCTTGCCCAAGAGCCAGCTCTATTCCCCGGATTTGCAATTGGAACATACCTAGTCTGGCGCGGTTGGCATGGGAAAGTGGACGCCTGGCTTAACGCCGATTTCCGATACACTCCACAGTCACTGGGCAATCTCATCTTGGCGTTCTATAGACATATAAGCCCGGCATGGAGACAATTGCTGTACATGCCGTGATAGCGAACTCGACTGCTAGCGAACAGCCACTTGTACCATGGCGCCTCGTATCTACTCCTCTGGGTCCCTGGATCCCTTCAATCCCGTCATGGTCACCCCCGTGATCGGGAATGAGTTTCTCAAGGGCTCCTGCAATATTCTGAACGATATCCTGGAGCATCCGGATGCCGAGCGACGAATTCGTGATCTCGCTGTCATGGGTAAGGATGTTCTCTCCGGGATCCTGCGTGGCCAGAGCTCTTCAGTGCCCTAACTGGGATGATAGTGGCCGAACGGGGGGTTGTCTTCTTCCGAGCCCAAGACAATCTCACCAATGATGCACAGAAGACTCTCATCCGCTTGATGGGTTCCTTGACTACTCGCCCGTCGACCCATGGATTGCATATCCATCCCGTCACCAACGACAAGCGCGAATTTGGAGACCCGGACCCTCAGATCAGCACCATCGACTCGGAGGGACGCAAGAAACTGTATCAGAACTCCGCGTACACCCGCATGGCGGCCGTCTGGCACAGCGACATTGCGTTTGAGCATGCCCCGGCGGATTTTTCGTCCCTGCGGTTGATCCAGCTGCCGACGACCGGAGGGGATACCCTCTGGGCCAGTGGCTACGAGGTCTACGATCGCCTGAGCCGGCCCTACCAACGGTTTGTGGAGAGTCTCACCGCGACGGTGGTGGGCGACGGGTTCAAACGGATGGCCCGATCGGGCCAGTTTGAGATGTATCAGGGCGAGCGAGGAGCCCCCGTGAATGTGGGCACCGATCTCGAGGCCATTCATCCAGTGAGTAGACCCTATTCAGGGGCGAAGCGCCAGACTGACGAAGACACAGGTGGTGCGGACTAATCCAATCACCGGATGGAAGTCAATCTTCCCCATTGGTACGCCGCCATGACCCGTCGAAAGGAACTGCTGCTAATGCGACTGGGCCAGGGTCGTTTGCTCACTGTATCAATGGCCTCACCCGACAGGAAAGTAGCAAAATGCTGCAGCATTTCCATGACCTGATCACGTATGGCCACGACCTCCAGGTGCGATTCAAGTGGAACCACCCACATGACATTGGTATGTTGGTCGTCCCGATGAACCCCCTCCACCCAATACTCACGACGAGACAGCGATCTGGGATAATCGAAGCGTCTTTCATACCGCCACAGGGGATCATGAAGGCTTTGGACCCCGGACTGGGAACCGGGCTGTGGGAGTGGGCGAAGTGCCCTACTTGGATCCCCAGAGTCAATCCCGACGGGAGAGTCTGGGGACCCGGGGAAATCTTCCGGCGGCGCATCTGTGACTGTGCGAGAGGGGAATTACGATGAGTGACCGAAAGACAGGTGGTTTGAACCAAAGGTTGTTTGTAGTTTCGATTGGTCTTTGCGAGAGCATTCATACAGAGGGAACATGTAGGATCACTCCATCTTCAGGCCAGAGCTCCTCGAGGAATAGATTATCCAACAAGCCCTTGTCCATCGAATCCTGAGTTGCATTCCCCCATTGACTCCGACTCTCGGATCCGCTGAACGCCGGAAACGACGGGTCTGACAGGTCTTCCCATGTCGCCTCCACAGAAAGATCCGCAAAGCTGGAATCTGGCTCGTTGCCGCGGCACAGAAGTGGGGAAAATGGAGGAAGATCCTTCATCCCCTCATTCATGCATGGGACGGGGTTGAAGGGGGGCACGGCCGTTTCTGCTACCATCTCCATGGTTCGATCGATGGTGGTTTCGAGTCGATCTCGGTATCGCCGCAGAGCTGGATTGTGCTCTGCCATGACCGACATGGCGGAGGAGCACGCGCGTAGATCGTTGGCGGTGGATGGCGTCCATAGATGCGGCGATCGCAGGAGGCAAAAACTGTCCCACCGATTAGTATGGGGTGATGGACGGGAGAGGGACGAAAGAGGTCATCGCGGAGAAACGCACCACATGGTCAACCCGGCCACGAAGATGGTGTTGGCCAGGAGAAACGAATACCCAAATCCGCTCTGCCGCAGCCGTCGAAATGACTGGCAAAGCCGGCCCGACGCCGTCAAACAGGTCTGCATCAGGGGATCGGTGGGGGCGAGTAGGCCAACAAACGGCTGCAGCAACATACGGATGGAATTGTGCCAGTGCATCTGTACAAACTCGCGGTCGTCGGGGGTCAGCCCGTCAAGGGTGTCCTGGTATCGCTCCAGCGCCGTCATAAACGGCACCACCTCGGGCAGGAGGGTCGATGCCCGCTGGTCGGCGCGGTAGAACCGGTTCTTGATGACGGAGGCCATGCGTTGCAGTTGGATGCAGGCGATGAACCGGTGCCAGCTTGGTTCCGGGAGCGCATCATCCAGGATCGCGATGGGCGTGTCGGGGTGCTGGCCGATGGGAAGCTCTGCGGTGATGTCCGACTCGTCCAGGCTGAAGGGTCGTCCCGTGGCCCAGCAGAAGTATCGCTCCACGATGTAGACGCTCCAGAAGAGCCGCAGCCGGCGCTGCGTGACGTGGGGGGAGGGCGTCTCCGGCGGGGAGTGACTATGAAGGCCGTGATCGATACAAATGCGCATGGCCTGCCCCAGCGCATGCCATGCGGCGGCAGTCGACGACCACCGCAGTTGGTAGACGGTCAGTAGCATCAGCGCTTCGGCCTGATCCCACCACGGGGCCCCGACAAGGGCTGATGGCCCCTTGAGTGCCCGGGCGTGGAAGACGCGAGGCGATGTGACGGTGGTGGTGTCTGTCATCCGCCGAATACTGGCCCCGATGGCGTAGACCAGGAGCAGTTTGAAGCGTATGACGCGATCTCGTGGATGTGATCCGAGCGGTTCGGCTCGCTTCGCATGGGCGGCGAGAAGCTCCTGCGGACAGAGAAAGGGGAATCGCGGATGCATCATCTTCCAGTAAGCCTGCAGTAGCTGTGAGCTCTCCCTGTCGGCCAGTGCCTCGTAGTGGTCATGGAGTCTGTCCGGGGACGCCGGCCCCTCCGGACGCTGGTCGCTAGCATGGACGGGGATCGATTGCGCTCCGCCGACGTCCTGGAGAATCTGGCCGACACTCGAAGCAATCGCCAGCCCCGACGACGGTCCCAGATAGGCCAACTCCCCAGGGGCGTGGGCAAGCAACTCTTCGGTGGGCGCGAGGTTGTCGCCGTTGGGACTCCGGGGGACCTGGGTCGCGGCGGCCGCCAGCTGGGCCTCCAGTGTCTCGATGCGACGGACGAGCGCCTCCTTGGACATGGCATGATGCCAGGAGGGCACGTTTTCCGACCGCGCACAGGCGACCTGTGCGGATTCACAGTTGGCACAGGTGGGATAGCCGACGCAGCGCTGCTTGCGACGATGACAGCGGCGACAGGACCGGGGGAGACGCTTGCGGATGCGGCCTTGATCGCTCATGATGGCCACCGTGTATTGAGTCTGCCGGTCAGCGTTTTCAACGCCCAAGGGTCAAGAATGTCTGATGCCAGCGAAGTCGCAATGACCGGGTGGACGCACGCCATGGAGTGCGGGGTTCAGGATGAAGACCTGGCGGGCGGATCGTGTGAGCCTGTTGGGGGCGCTGATGCGGGGGACGCGTGGACCGAGGGATGTTTGAGTGGGTGATTCGATCTCGGTATCAGGATTCATGGATTGATGTCTCTCAAGTCGAGCATGTCGTCTCTCGATCGTCTCGCGTGTGTATCGCTGGTGCTGGTCTGGGGAAGGCGCTGACTCAGCTGCGCAACCCTAATCGGGGTGGATCTCAGGGGCACCACAACAACCACGGTTCTTCTCTCCCCATTCCCACCGCAGCACCCGCAAAACAACCTTGGAATCATGGGATCCGTCTGAATCAAGGCTGCCATAGGCGTCCCCCCTGGTGAGACACCGGCGCTGCAAGTGCCGCCGCTGATTGGCCTCCAGACGCGTGCGCGCCGGTGGTTTCACCCGGCAAATGCCAGAGCATCACAGAAGCGCCGGTAAAAATAGCAACGCGCCGCTGCTGAAACCGCGACTGAAAAAAAAAAACCCTGGCGGCACTAGTGCGACGACGTCGATTAGACCACCCCCTTTCTTCGCGCTCCCAGCCTCCGGGGACCTTGGCTTCTTATCTTCTCGTCTTCCCGTGATGTCCCCGTTGTGATCGTTGGCCTCCACCCCCGAACATTCCACTCTCGTTGACGACTCTCCAACCCTGACCATGTCTGCCTTGTTGTGGGTGCGTGATTGTGAGTCAGAGGGGGGTGACGCGTGCGAGAAGCCCGTGAGCAACTTTCTCAAGAGTGGCGTGCCCGGCATCGTCGTGGGCGTGTAAGTCGTCTTCCTGCCCGTCTGAGATGCCGGAAACTGATTGCGTAGCCTGGTCTTGATCGCCATCGCCGTCTGCTGCTACTTCCTCTACCGCAACAAGAAGCGCGATGCTCGTGAAGCCCGTGCCGATCGCGTGTGGAACGACTGATCGGCCGCACTCTGTGTCCGCCCCGGTCCGACTCTCTCTGACGTCCAGTGGAGTCATCCCTTCCCTGCCCTGCCTTTCTTCGCCGTCGTCGTCGCATCGCCCGCTGCCGTGCGCATCGCATTGTCGCTCTGGCAATGCCATGGTCGCAACCGGGTCGGACCCACGGAAGGTCAAATGGATCGGACCGGAACATGGACCCCGACCTACTCCGTACACACCCTGACCTGCCGCCCCCAGGTCTGCTCCTGGAGAGCTCATCTGCTGGACTCGGATGAATGTATAATAGTCGCATCGGAGGATTGACAATTGGAAACGGCGTACGGAGATTGTTATCGCGCAACCACGGCCGGGGCTCTCCTCGGCCTTTGTGTATATAGGGACCCGCCCAGGATCGCTGCAGGATCGCCCGTGCCTCCAGAAGGATGGGGGGAACACGCAGTCAGGTGCGAGGGATTGATTCAGCCTAGCGTTCATATATCACATATCACTTTTTTTTGCTCCCGGTCGGTCATGGGCCTCTCGACGGAACCTACGCGTTGCCCACCCCAGGAAACGTTTTTAAACCGCACAACCCCGAACCCGAACACGAAGCAAAAAGCAGACTCCTACTGTGCCACTTTAGCAGTCGCCGTCACGGCATGGAAGCAGCCCCGGAGGATGAACGTCGGGGGCTACACCGTCCCCCGGCGGATCGAGACGCGACACCTGCGCATCCCGAGAGACTCGACCTCCAGGTCTGGATTATCAAGAAAACCATCCGTGAGTGTGACAGCGGCTCCGGGAAGGGCCCGGCAAGAGAGTAGGACGAGGACTGACGTATCAACGATCCCTTGTTTGCCCGTTTCCCCGTTCTTGATCACTTGTCGAGGCCCATCCTGCTCGCTGTAGAGGCAGCTTCACTTCTGCGTCGGCGAGGTGCGTGTTGATCGCATGCCATGCCACCTGGGACCGCCCCCCGATCCCTATTTCCACCCATCTCTCTGAGCCCATGGGTAAATTTACGAAACGCTCACGGAAAAGAGATATTCTCGCCTACTTGTGTCTCTGAAGTGCTTTTCTCTGCAAGATGAATACCAGGCTGGAGATGCCTGGCACTGATGGGAGCCGGACCACCAAAGACGAGCTGAGGCGCCCCAAGACGACCAAAACAAACAGTACAGTAGATATGTGAATGTTACAGGGAGATTTCTGGTAGACTTGACCCGCAGGTCCGTAATATGTCCAGAACTCCCAAGGAGGCCCGTTGTGTGCTCTGGACAGTCGACCTGATAATGATCCCTCTCATCACTGTGGCGCTGACTCTGGCTGCGGTGGACTAGGTGATCATCCTCACTGCTGCCATCTGTGGAATGATGCAGGATGCGGGCCTCATTGAGGACCAGTGTTTTTGGGTCAAATCCGTCTTCTCCTTTCGGTACATGGCCGCCGCACGGCCAGCTACATTAGTGATTTGGCGCCTGCCTATGGCTGATATGCCTCTTGCATGGTGCGATGGATGGTGATCTTGTTCTCTTTGGCTGCGACCCAGAATTTCAGTGACCTAGCTACTCGGTACGCGCGTTATCTTGGGTATTGGACCTATCGCCGCCCACTTCTCTTAACCGCCTGAGCCGAAACTCGACAGATTACATGCAGACCCTCGAGGACCAGGGGATCTGACACATTTATAGCGTGCATAGTGCATAGGATGGTTGCGGGCTGCGCGTGGCTAGCTGACTCTATCTATGACCGCTGATTATCATTGCACAGCTGCATCCTCTTATTCCGTCTTTCTCAGTGGATTGATCAGTATATCGGAGGTGACAGGCTGCGCGTGGCTACCTCGCAAACGTCTGTGACCGCTGTTTATCATTAAGTAGCGGCATCCTCTCATTCTATCTTCTCAGTGGATAAACCTACTTTCGCTGAAATATATTCAATCACTTCTCATTCATTATTGGATCAACGATTTCTACCCGACATGACCAACCCGCAGGACGCAAGTGAGATTCAAACTGAGATTCAATTGCTTTGGAGGGTCAGCCCCCTTTATCTATCCCTATGTTCTCAATTCTCATGGCGGTCTAGCGAATGAAAATGACGCCCAAGCAATCTTCGACATCTATGTCTACGGTGATCCAATCCGGAGAGGCCAAAATGGAGAAACTTGTCACCTTGGGTAGCTTCAAAATATCCAGGGCACAAAGCTGTCAGATATTCGTGCAATGCTGAACAACGAGAATGGGTTGAACTTTCGGCTGTATGTCTCTTTGACAATGTCGAACTATTCAGAGGTACTTTAATATACTAAAACTTCTGCAGACAACGCTCGGCGTTTTGCAACAAAGTTGGGGCTGTTGCGAATGAGAGTTTGCCTTTCGCCGAGTATATCAAGTCGCTGGATTGAGGGGGACCGAAAACAGAGGAAAAGACTGACAAGGAGGGGTAATTCTCCCCTAGTCGTGGGTATTGTTGTCCTATGCCTCTTTCAAGTTGGGTTTGCTGATGATTATGATAGCCGACGGGAGATATGACACTTGCAGAACCACAAGCATATGCTGTCTATTTTAAATCCCGCGCTTTGTCTTTGACGGATGATACGACCAAGAAATTTCTAAAAGAAAAGGTAGACCTTGAGTTAAGAGTACGTACGCATGATGTCTCATCCAGCTCCTTCACCACCAACTAACAATGAGCAGAGAGCAGAACTCAACAAGGTCGATAAACCAGATATTCTGGCCAGCTCTTACAATCACAGCAGTTTCATGGCTGGCATCAGTAAAGCAACGGTTGTGTATTATTCCCTCCCAGAATATATACAGGGATTGGACTACGCTAAACAGTAACGTCGGAAGTCACCCGGCTGACATGACCGAAGGACATTGGAATAGTGTTATGGAGACCAATGCCCTTCTGCATGGAAGCTACGTTCGACTACCCCGTCATAGCGTCGCCAAAAAAGTCGAATGAGCCATGTTTCCGGCGTTCCAGTTGAAAGCCCGGTGAATCAATGATTTCAATGCTGTACCGGAAGATCACTGTGGCCATAATTTCTCAGAGGCCTGTATCGGATGAATAGTACGTTCTTATTCATTTTTATATCCTGGCGGTGACCTGGAAGCAGCCCTGATAAGTAGGTAGTTGCTATATCCAGCGTAACCTTTCACTTGACCCCTTACAGAAGGACTGAAGTGGAATATGGATGAATCAAAGTATGCTTTTGATTTCTTCACGTCATGTATCTCATCTTATCCAGCCATAACTCTAGCGTTTCCAACGACCTAAATGTGGAGCCTCCACTAACATCAAAATCCAACATACTCCTTGACTGGGGCATAATGGTATCACAGACGAGCCGGAAGCCTCCCCGACTTGGTAGCGGTATAAGTCGCAATCAGATCCATCAAAGCGGGCGACAGCGCATCATAGGTTTCCAGCCCCATCGACTTGAATGTAGACCGGACCTGATCCATCCCGTTGGGGTCAAAGCCTTGTTCAATGATCGACGAGACGAACCCTGCGAACTGAGGCTCCTGCCACCCTCTCTTGTCGGAAAGCTCCGCGTGGACGAAATCGAGCCCCTTGAAAGGATGATCCACTTCGATGCGTCCAAACATATGGACCCCACACTGGCCACAGGCATAGCGCTGGATCACGGCTTGCTTATCGACGATCTGGAGTTTCTGCTCGTTGGCCGTGACTGAGACGGCTTCCTTGGGAACGACACCGACAACGGAGAAGAGGGCTCCTGCGGGCTTCCAGCACTTGGAACAGCCGCATGCATGGTTATGGGCGACATTGCTGCGGAGGGTGACTGTCACTTTGTTGTTGGCGCATTTGCAATAAAGGTTGCCTCCGGTGAACTTTGCATCTCCAGCCGTGAGGCCGTTATCGATGAGAGGGTGGAGGGAGGGAGCCATGATGGTTGATGTCGGGTGTGCAAAGAGGGAGTGGGCTCGGTGATGCTGAGATAGCCGGAGGGTTGACACGCAGGAACTTTTTTTCCCCAAAAGAAGGTAGATAGTGGACCGTGATGGGGTTGTGGATGGTAGCGGTCTATATACATAGAACACAAGGTGGAGAGACTGTTTCCCCTCATGAGGGGTTCCTTGAGAAATCCCTTCGCCGAGCTTCTCCCAGAACGATGAAATGATTACGATGGATCTTTCCAATCGTTATCGACCCAATAAGTGCCTGGAATGCTTTAATTCGTCCTCCACGTCGGATGCGTGGACCGGGGAGGCTGGCCCCTAGTAGGAAGCGTATCCGATTTCTCGACTGAGGCCTTATTTCCCGCTGGGTTTCCGTCTTCCACGGACCGGACGGCCCTGCCGGTCCTGGTGCAGCCCAGAGGGCCTTTTTTATGATGCAATAGCGTGGTTTGCCGGCAGGCGCTTTATTTTAGTAGCCCTAGCATAAGGTACGTGACGCTTTGAAACGGTGCCTCTCGTTGGATTTACTATACATTTATCTACCTAGTAGGCATCCAGCTCGGTATAGTCTATCGGCCAGGAGACCTCCTGGTTAAGCCACGGTGGTATCCACTACACAACGTATGCATCCGCCTTCTTTCATTTGGCGAAAGGCGGCGTTAATATTGGCCAGGCTTTCTCGGTGGGTGATGAACTCGTCGACCTTCAAGTCACCGCGCAAGTAGTCGTCCACGAGGCCGGGCAGTTGAGATCGGCCCTTGATCCCACCGAACGCACATCCTCGCCAGGACCGGCCCGTCACTAGTTGGAACGCTTGACCGTAGTCAGTAATGAGTCGAGACGATGAAGCAGATCCGTGGGGTCACTTACGCCGGGTTGAGATCTCCTGGCCTGCGGCTGCCACGCCAATGACAATGCTCTGGCCCCAGCCCTTATGACACGCCTCCAGGGCGGCTCGCATGACTGCGACATTGCCTGTGCAGTCGAAAGTATAGTCACATCCCCCATCGGTCATGTCGATGAGCTGTTCTTGGATGTTCTTCCTCCGGAGCTTCGCCGGGTTGACAAAATGAGTCGCTCCAAACTTCTCCGCCCAGCGTTGTTTCTCATCATTCAGATCGACGGCAATGATCATGCCAGCCTTGTTCTTCACAGCCCCCTGGATGACCGACAGCCCAACGCAGCCCACGCCGAAGACCGCAATGTTCGAGCCAGGTTCGATGTTGGCGGTTGCAGTGGCCGCTCCATACCCGGTCGTGATACCACAGCCAAGCAGACAGGAACGATCGGTTGGGCATTCCGGCGTCACGGCCACCACCGAGATGTCAGCCACCACGGTGTATTGCGAGAAGGTGGACGTTCCCATGAAGTGCAACAGGTCTTTGCCCTGGGCTGTGAAGCGTGTCGTCCCATCTGGCATCACACCGCGGCCTTGAGTGGCCCGAATGCGACCACAGAGATTCGTCTTTCCTGACCGACAGAACTTGCACTCCTTGCATTCGGGGGTGCTTCCAGCGGTTAGTCAGTAGATCTGACCCTAATAAAGTCTAGGAGCAATGGCATACTAGAGTGCCACGACATGGTCGCCCACGCTGACATTCGTGACTCCGAGTCCGACCGACTCCACGATCCCGGCCCCTTCATGGCCCAAGACGACCGGGAAGGCTCCCTCGGGATCCATTCCAGACAGCGTATACGCATCTACACAGCGACGAGTCAGAGGGTAAGCACAAGAGAGTCGACAGTCCGATGCAGCGTGAGCCTACCCGTGTGACACACGCCCGTGTGGAGGATTTTGATCCGTACTTCGTGTGCTTTCGGGGGCGCCACCTGCACATCTTCTACCGACAGGGGCTGGCCAGGACCCCATGCCACCGCGGCCTATGTTGAGGGTCAATGGCGATATTCAGGTCGGAAAGCCTCCCTCCCAGCAGGCTGCTGTCTTCCTACCTTGCAGGTGATAGTCTGGAGGATATTAGCTCAACTCCCGAGATGAAGGCGATGAAGAAGCAACGCCAACCTTTCCCACAGTGCTGGACATCTTCGTTGTCGGCATCGTCACTTTCTGGAGTGAATTGAGGAGCCGTAGTGGGCGCGCTCACGCTCTGTACAGGAACTATATACGTCGGGCCATTATTTGGCATGCGGGGGGATGACACGGAAATTTGCTATGGTGAGGGGTGAGGAGAGCCCTACCCCCCGATCCACCGCTAGTTTGCGCCTGCAACGATAGCTATGAAATTGGCACCGGGCGGAGAGAATGACCGGTGATTCACTCGATCGTGTAAGAGAAAATTGCACTGCCAAGGGGAGATCGGGAACCATATACCCGATCAGGACATGCCATCCGCCCCGAGGAGAAGCACAATCGACATACACCAGAGCCGACAAAGATAGGAATGGAAAAAGCGCAGCACCTGCAGGGGAGAAACGAACCGCTTGCCTGCTCTCGAGTTGTCTGTAACTTGGCCTGGCAGAGCATGGAGCGGCGAGTGGGATCCTCTCGGATGGGGGCTGAAAGACCATCCGGAAGCTTCCCGATCTCCAACTTTTCCGGCACAGCTCCCGGCAAAATGCATGGATGGTATCGCAAACTGCTCCGATAATTACCCAACGTCGCCCTCAGGTGTGCAGCAGTGTATATATCCGAGATCAGGCGGGCACCCGAATAGCTACAGGCCATGTAGGGGACAACCGCCGCGTACTTTGCCTTGCAATTCCTATATGTATACGAATGAAATAGTGTCATGACCATAAGTACATTCACAACGTTTTCGTCGCCCCAGGGCTTCCTGCCCACCATTATGGGGGGTGATATATGTACGTCTCAAAAAGCCATAGCTGACCCGGTCCACCGCCGACTCAAATCATCAATCATCAGAGCATAGTAGCATACCAACAAATATCCTCCCAGGGAGCACAGAATGACAAAAAAGAAACAGGACCAGTCCAATCAAAGGAGTGACAAACAAAGGAAATCAGTAAAATGAGTGACGATGAGGCATCATATACGTCGTCAACATTTAACATCGCAACATTTCACATCGAACGTTCAGAATCACTACTCATGACATTGAGACATCGTAGAAGCATGAAACCACCCAGACGACCCTGGATGATTAGAAAAACCCCGGAAGACGCGAGGGAAGTCTCGAACTAGGCGTTGGGGAAAGCCCGCTGATAAGCGCACTCAATCTCATCTAGATACCAGGTTAGCGCCTTTGTGAATGAATGATGGTGTGGCGTCGCGCACCTCGAATGCCTCGGAGGGCTTCAAAAGCAACGGCATGGCTTCCCATTGCCACAATGATACACCGAAGCCCTTTTTTCAACTCCTCCACCAGCTGGTCGGAGGCGGTGACCGTCCCGCACGCGCTGGGTTCCAAGCCCGGCGACACCCGCTGCGCCATCCGGGCCTTGTAACAGATCGTGGACATGATATAGCTACCCTGGGTCAAGCAGCAAGCGAAGGACGGCAGGGCGAGGGGGAAATGGGACGTGGTGGTGGTCCTCATCGGGCCCAGACCGGGACTTCCGAATCCGTAGAGCGAAGTTGGCGTGGGAAGGGTCTGGACCATTTGCGACATGGCCAGGGCTGCTCTCAGGCACACCTTGGCCGAGTATTTGATGCTGAAGGGTAATTCGGTGTGCATGGCGGGAGGTTGATAGTCTGGGTATGAGGAAGAGAAAGATGACCATGAACTGCTGACGGGCGATGAGACTTGAGATTGACTCATATCGCTCCCAAAACTGTCCACGTCCCACAGGCTATCTCCGGAGGGATAGGCACTGCACAGATGGCCCTGGTTCTGATACGCTGAAAGCTCGTATTGTCTTCGGGCAAATATGGGGTTGTCCAGGAAGGCCTGAGACTGGTGGACTTTGATTTGGGCACTGGCGTAGTGTGAGTAACACGCCAGGATTGGTGAATTGAGGGAGAATGGTTCAGCTTTGCATACCTAAAGAGCTTGATCCGCGAGATAGCACGGATGCTCAGAGCTGTGGCACACTCGGCCCGGTCATCCACGTCCACCGGCGGGGGGGCAACTGGGAGCGTCTGGGATTGCGCCAACATGGTGTTGATAGTGTCATCTAGCCCCTTCATCCGATGATAGATGTATGGAATATTGGACCCGGTGCTCAGGCATCGATTGAGGTCGACCGTGAATTGGTCCGCCAGGGCTAGGGCCTGCTGTGCTTGGATTAAGATGCTCCACCCCTGCGTCCTGTCAACACATGCGCGCGTTTGTCGGGGGATTAGCAGTAGACTTACGTCAGGATCAGCCGAGAATTGCGGATATGGAGTGACAAAGTCCGAATCATTCACCACAATAGACGGTGACTGGAACAATGAGCTGGTCGGCCCGCGTCGCGTCATCTCGGAAGGGGGACTCACACTCTCGCTGACAATTGACCCTTGCAACACACAGTAGTACTATCACCATACGATCAGTCATGGCCCAAGCCGGAAGATACCGCCGACTCGAAGACGGGGACTTACTGTCATCCACCATGCTCGACGCTGGGCTTCGGCGTATTTTCCTCGATCCTCGCCGAGCGAGTGCAAGGACATGTCCAGAGCCATTGTCAATGCCTGTCCGGCGCGGTATCTCATTTTCGTGAGGTTCCCTCGCTGACTATATTCGTAGATCGACAGGACTAGGAGTGCTAGGATCTTCTCCAAGTCCATGGGAAGCCCGGGGTGGAAGGGCTGACGGGATGAGAGAGGCGATTTGTTCAGGGCGTCCCGCTCGCAGTCCGCCTCAATGCTGAGGTTCGCCATCTGGGCAAATGTGTGGGAATAGGTTCGCCTCCACACCAGAGAGGTTTCTGATGACGGGTCCAGATCTTCGGGGTGGGGCACTAAGGCCAGGATGGCAGAGAGAGCGAGACTCAACGGAGACTGAGGCCGATATGGCAGTTCGAATGAGGTGGTGTGAGCAAATGCGGCAGCCCCCAGGGGGTAGTCCGGAGCGGCACCGGTGGCTCTGGCGGGTAAGATGGGAAAATAGGGATGGATGAACTGGTAGTATGCATCCAGGCTGGGAAAGCGTCAGTATGATGGAGGTAGTCTGGGATTCCTGCCACAGGCTCACTTACATCTCTTGCTCACTCGCATATGTTCTCACGACTGGCTGAGGAGCCACAGCAACCGGAGGCTGTGGCGGATGGTACAATTTGGGCTCGCGATTGGCCGCATCGTAAGGCTCCAGGAAGTCTGCAAACATGGTCTGGATATCGGCTTGGAATGGAACGCTTCCAGCTACCGTGCCTTTCTCCGGGGAAAAGAAGTGACCTGAAAGATACTCTTGGTCAGCCCAATGGTTCCAAACAGGCCTGGTTCACCGGGAGTGAGGATGACATACGATCAGAAGGGCCTCTGGGAGACGTAACGATCGGACCTGGCGTGACATCCTGCGACGCACGCTTTTTGGAGAGCGTGGAAACATTGGACTTCCTGGAGCGTCCTCGCTTACTCGGAAGATAGGAACACTTGCGGCCTTTGCTGGCACACTGGGTATGGATTCGAGTCAGTATGCGACGGCGGTGCTTTGAATCTTCTGGGAGGACCCTTGGCGCGGTGGCCCAGTTCGACGACGTTCTCGAGCGAGGAAGACAGGGGACGGGGGATGGCGGTGACCTACGTTGGCGCACAGCTCTTGCCCATCACACCGGATGCGAGATGCCCGACTGATCCCGCGCACGTCAGTATACATCTTCCGAGGCCCCAACCGGACCGGGGGACACCCACCATGACAGACAGGCCAACTTGACGGGCGGCTTGCTGAACTTCTTGCGCGCGGCAGAACGCTTCGAGGCTCGGAACTGGGACAGCATGGTGGTCATGGCCGTGACCTCATCGTAGGCTGGGCCGTAGTGCTGGACCATGGTGATATACGACACGGACGCTCACTGGAGCAGCAAAAAAGAACGGCACCCCCGGGGGATCAGAGGCATAACAGGACGGCTGACCGGACGGGTGGAGGACGCGCGCACATTCCCATCTGATATAGGGATGTTCCCGTGGATTTATATCTAGGACTGGTGGTGGAGGCCCGGCGGCCCCCAGAGTGGATTCATGTCAGGATTGCCAGGCTCGCGGTGACAACGTCCGCCCTCAGTGCTGTGACGAGCTCTACACGCACGGATACCCAGTTTCCCCTTTGGGCGAGGCGACGGACGATTCGGGGAATAACTTGAGGGCAGATTGGGGTATCGTCTCGCGCTCCAGATGAACGGGTGGAGCCCGTCCATGTTATCCACGGCCGCACGATTGACACGGCCAGCAAGGGACGGGAATTCGGATGACACTGGTCCATGCCAGGCCCCCGTGTGGCTCGCCCGAATGGGCTTGGTGTCGAGGCTGCTCCCAGTCGGATGAATCCTGGACCAGCCGTCCTGGGAGAGGATGATAAGAATCTGGCGGACCAGCTCCATCTTGGTCTGGACGGGCCCAGCAGTTGGTGCCCCTCCTGACATGCGCTCTCGGAACGATAGAATATGCACCAGGATGGGTCTCGCCGGCGAGGAGAGAGTAATACGAATGGAATTATAGCGTGGAGAAGACCTGAGGTGAGCCCCCCTGCCGGAGAACCTCCTCGTTCAGCGCAATGCTCAGGATTTTTTTTTCCTGGTTCTCCCCCGCCCCAACCCGAATAGTAGAACCAGAAAAAGGAAAAGAGAGAGGAAAAAAAAAAATAATAGGATGTATCTATAACCGGGGACAAACGAGCCGCCACCGGGAACGCCAGCATGCGATGCGAGGCTAATGCAACGGGAGAGAAGGATTTTCGCCGTTGGGAAGAAGGGAATGATAATTCCCAGGGATTCAGCTGGCTGTCTGGCGCCTCCTACCGGTGACAGGACGTATAGACTACTGGACATGGTTCTTTTGGGAGTCTGGTGGCGGCGGTCTGTCCGTCCTAATGGATCTGCCCGGCATGACCGGCCGTGGGCGATGACAGCGACCGACAAGGTACCTCGTAAGGCCTGGATAATGCGCTATGTGTCCGATGGAAGGCGATCCCTGATATCCGTCCCGTGGTACTTTTTCTCCATCATATTGGTGATCATCGCCTCTGAGTGACACTGGTTTTGCGGCCGATAAGCCCGATGAGATTGATCGTTTGACGGGCAAACGACGGTCAATCGTATGTCGACGACTATTATTTCCGGGCCTGTCGGACCTCTTCCTGGGAACTCCCCCGTCTGAGGCTCTGGTAAACTTCAAACTCAATCCGAGAACCGGTTCTGGTGCTCCACGGGCGGACTCCTCGGGGTGTTGGATCTGCGCGAGAGGGGAACGAGGGAAAAAGGAAAAGCGACTACGAATGAGGACCGACACCAAACCACTCCAAAACGACGCTAGAGAAAAAATACCACCGCAAAGAACGAACAACGAGGGCGCGACCCGAAACCGACCCAGGAACACAGCAGCAGCCAAAAAACACCAGCCCGTCAAACTAGCGGGGTGGTGGATACAGATGAAAGCGCCGGTGCCTTGTCCGGTCATTCTCAGCTCACGATGTGCGGGCGTTGGGAGCTGGAGAGGGAACAGCCCCTCGATCGGCACGTCGAGAAGGGATCAACCTGCAGGTCGTCGGGCGAGGAAATGCCGATGCCAACGTCTCCTCCCGAGCAGAGGCGAGGAGGGGCACGGAGGTTGGAGAGGATCCGACATCCAGCGTCGGTACCAGGGACGCTGGAGCGATGATGTATGCTCACCCACATAGATACTCTAGTACATACCCAGAGACACACGCACCACGCCGGTCCATGCATGGACCTCGTGCATGGCATCGTCGTCGTCCGATCGACTCGCGGCCACAAAGGTCGTTGCAGTTGGGGTCAGCCATGCCAGCCTGCTCAGGGACGCATGGGACGCTCGTAGAGGCAGGCGAGGAAGGAAGAAGACGACAATTAATTAGGGTTGGAATGTGTACCTGGTATGTCCACGAGGCTCCGACTGTGTTCCTGACCAGGGAAACGATATCCATCCGAATCAACACGAGGAATCAGCAGATGGATCCCCATTCCTGGCCTACTCAGTCAGTCCTAGGTAAGGACTCGCAGGATAAAAATAAAACAGAGCCACAAGGCCATCCACTAAGGAAACATTTTTTCTCCCGTGTAATTCTCCCTCATAAAAACATAGAACAACTAAACAAAATAAATACAGGAAAGAAAAAAGAAAAGAAAAAGAAATAAATAAATAAAAAGAAAACAAAAGAAAGAAGAGAAAACAGAAAAAGAAATCCGAGGGCAAGAGAAGTTCCCCTCACAGACTAGTAACTGGGGGAAAAGAGGAGGTCGTCCCACTGTCTGGTAAAAGAATAAAAAGGATCAGAATCATGACTATGTGCCGGCTCCTCCCAACGGCCACACCCGCGAGCGGACACCAGCGGGCGGACATGGTGAGGTCCCGATGAATCCATCATACGATCTCTCAATGATCAAGAAAATAAGAAATCCATGACCGGGAAAAGATGCGCACCCTCGCGACATCCCCATCTACAGTCCACCGTTGGGAGGCCGGAGACCCGCGACCATCAGGGTTCGTGCGTCGGATTGCATCATGTCCCTCTGCGGAGCATCTGGTTGATGCCATCGGTGCATGATCATCGTCCGAAGCGCTTCTGCGACCCTTCCATGCTCGGTGGTGGCCCCCTCTTTTGGTGTGCCGTCCGCCATGCCTCTCACCCGAGGGTCCCAATACCGGTGATCACCACCAGGACCATCGTGCTTTTGGCTCCTCCGCACTAGCTTCCAGTGTCCGTGAGGGGTTCACCAGTGCGGTCAAAAATATACCAACCTACTCCGTACGCCGTACCTCCATACCAACCGTTCCCCCAGGCGCGCGGAAAGAAACCTCTGTGCCGGGATGATCTTAGAAGAAAGGATCTTGTGAGTCCGATCATCCTTCGTCCTGTGGTCCAGAGCGACAGAATCCGGAGCGGGGAGGAGGCATGAGATCCATGCTTGATCAAGCTACTACGCGGACATAGTATCCGGAGGGAGGTACCCAGTGGCCAACCAAGAATGGCCCATACTATGTAGCATGCCGGCCCCAAGCGACAAAGATACAGAAAAGGCGTCGTCTCAGAGGACCAATGGAAAGTCAAGCGACAAAAGACACGAACCGAGAGCAACCCATCCAGGCACACGTAAAGGTACCGACGTTGCTCGATGACTCGTTGGAATACATCGCCGGCGAGCCACTACGGAGCACTACTGAGCTCTAGTTCACTCCACTCCTCTACCCAGGCGATCCTCCAGTTCCAACGGCTCTACCGCGGCGGAAAAAGAACCCGGTCAGCGCAGGTCGCCCAGGATGGACAAAGGTGGACGGCCGGTCGTCATCGGATCTTTCTTCACATGAGAAATATGCCCACGCCAGGTTCTTGATTATTAGAAGAGCCTGTGGCGCCAGAAGCGCCCGAAGAAGGCCCGGGAAATCGACCCGCGACTCAGCCGTCATCAGAACTACCTGACTCCGGAGTATTGCAAGGGAGAAGCCAATCCCGCGGGCGTCACAATCATCACGCCATGATGACTTCACTGGTCCATGGTGACGACTTCCGATCGGAACGGACATCATTGGACGCTGGTGGCTGGTGGCTGGATTCCTAATCATACTAGTATTCCATTGATCAAGTGGACCCCCGGTGGTGGTGGTGGTGGTGGTCCCGAGTAATGGACGACGGAGTATGTACGCTGTATGTACAGCGAACGGAGTATACGGAGTATCGCCATTTTCCTGAGGCCGAGGTCAATGTCGCGGCAATAGTAAGAGGTTCCCATCCCTTGCGGTCCCCATTGACTATGTCACCTACTATCGTACCCTCCAGTCATGGCAGCACCACATTCCGCCGTGCCGTTCGCATGCCAGGTACCGCGTGCCAGGCACATTACGGAGACCGCTATGGATGCGGCCCTTGCAGCTCGGGCCCCATTGCCCAAGAGGGACGTGGGAGAGAATCCCATTCCCGACCTCCAGTGACTACACAAGATACAAGAAGGCGGGATGGCCGCTCCGCTTGTGGAAACGTACTGCATCTGTATGATGCATTCTTCCCCGTTATCGTCTCTCCACCCCCCGTCCACGATCCATCGCGACACGCATATCCCCGTCGAGGTGGCTCAATGCATCTCATGGACCGTCTGTCTTGTATCGACCCGATGCAGAGCTGGCCCGCCATTTTTGTCGTTGCCAGTGGGGGGAAGGAGGAGGAGGAGGAGGAGGA
>RHLO01000820.1:0-38409 GCA_003719415.1 Aspergillus olivimuriae
GCCCCCTCCTCCACCACCCTCCCATGCACCGTCGGCACCTCATCCCCGCGGCGGATCTTGTCGCCCACCCGGAACTGATTCCAGGTCGCCAACGCGGGACTAAACATATACGGACGGTCTGCGTAGGCGTCGCCGTCGAGGGACGGGTCGATGGTCCACTGGACGAGACGGAGGGCGGCGTTGAAGCCCGGGGGAAGGCGATCGCGAATAGGACGGTCGAAATCGTTGCCGAAGATGAGGTCTTTCCCGTTGATGGGGCGTTTGAAGACGATGGCGAAGGAGATGGAGTATTGGTCGGATTGGTGGAGCGGGTGGGTGAAGTATTCGTTGGTTTTGGGGGAGGAATTGGGGTATCCTGATAGGTTTTCTTAGTTTTATGCCATTGGAGGATTGGGGGGGAGGTGTGGATGCATGCATTCGGTGTTCAAGGGTGTGGTTTGGTTTTGTCCGTGTGTGATGGGATGGGATGAGATAGATGGATGGATGGATGCTCACTTACCTGTGTAGTCTTGGATGCGCACGCATAAACTGATGGTAGCGTGTTCAGTCTCGATCCGGATCGATTGGTCTTCGTTCACAGGGACGAGCTGGTGTGTCTCTGGGTTGTATTGCGAGCCGGCGGTGACCTTGAGGCGGTATTTGGGAGATTCGCTGTCCGGCATCTTGAATAGGCTATAGTCTTTGCTCTATAATTGAATCGAGTAAGTTTTGACAAACACGCATATCAAGTAGCTTGAGCGGCAAAGTCAATGGATAGCTTACTTTAAAAGGAGCACGGGAGTCGCATGAACGGCTGGTGATCTCATCGCTGGCTACGTCATCGGAGAGGAACCCTGGTTCCTGCCGTCAACCTTAAATCTTCAACACTACAACATGACTAGATGTTCACAGGCTTTGATTGCAGAACTTCAATGTGCCAGAAGAATAACGAGATTAGAAATAGTCTATAATACACGGTCAAGCAAACGCCCTCTCCTAACTCCAGATAAATGCTGCTCAAAGCTCCGCCGGATCAGAAGGTGGGATTTCACCCGCATCCAGCTCGACTTCATCCTCCTCCAGGACATCGCTCGTGAGGATCCCGATCCCACTGTCGAGTCGTCGACGGTGTTTGCCGCGTCCGACTTCGACATCAACAAACCGTGTCATGCTGACCGGGGTGATGGGCTCGCCGCCTATATTCATATCGTCCGACTGCAGCTCATCCGACTTCATCTGCCAATTGGCAGACCGGACCTTGGCCTTGCGTCGTTCAGCATTGACCGTCTCTTTCATGAAGGCGAATGACCGCGCCTGATCCGCCGCCCAGCGGTCGAGTAGGCCGTCTCGTGCTTGGATCTCCAATTGTAGCTGCTCCTCAAGACCAGCATTGCTCAATCGCAGTTTATCCGCTTCTGACCGGGCTGCCTCCAGGGAAGTGGTCAGGTCGGAGACGCGGACGTTCATCAAGCCGATCTCCTGCTGGTGCTGCTGAAGCTGCTCAGTGGTCTGCTTCTCCATCTCATTGACAGCCTTGTGATGTTCTTTCTCCAACATTTCGATCTTCGCGGTCAAATCGCATACAGAAATCCGGTTGTTCTCGACCGATTCCTCGAGTTCATGGATGCGGGCGTCCCGCTCAGCAACAGTTGATTCGGCCACTTGTCGAGCCTTTTCCTCCCCGGCAACGCGACTCTGCAGTCGAGACACCTGCTCGCTGTGGCTCTGTTCCAGCTCGGTGACCAGTTTCTCCAGATTCGTCACTTCGTCACGGTACGTGCCCAGCGCGGCATTGAGTCTCTCAATCCCAATCGCCTGTTCCTTTCCCTCGTTCTCCAATTCCTGCATGCGCATCCTTGTATGAAGCATATCACTGGCCGACAAGGAGATTGACTCTTCCAGCCCACGCACTTTCTGCGCCGCCGCTTCATACCGCTCCAACGCAGAGTTGAAGTGTCCCCGCAGGACTTTCTCCCGGTCGAGAGCCGCCTCGTGCAACTGCTGCTCTTCATCAAGACGGCGCACGAGGAGGTCCACCCGCGCACTAAGAGCAGTCAGTGTGCTATTTCCGTCGTCAAGACTCCCACTCGGCGTCTCTCCCGGAACAGCGCGCTCAAGTTGCAGACGCGCCCAGCGGAAGCGCTCCCGCATCTGGGCGAGAATCTCCTCAGCATTCTCGCCGGGGAAGCCCAGGCTTGATAATTCCTGCTTAAGAGACTGCAATGCGCTGGCCGCGTCGGAGGCACGGGTTAAAGCAGCTGTGAGAGTGGGTAATATGTGATCCAGGAAATCAGGCGGGGGAGAAGATCGCCGCAAATGGGTCTCCAAGGGGGTCCCTGTGAACAATGAGAGACGGCTGCGCCATGCATTAAATAACTCTTTCTTCTCCCTCCTCGCCGCCTCCAAATCTTCAGAGAGACTCGCCGCGGGAGCCTGATCTGGAGCGTCAACAAGAACGGTCGAAGCCGACTCATGATCCATCAAGCACAAGTCATCCGGGGTAGGAGCCTGCCGATCACCCAAACCACGCATGTCCGGCGAGTTCGAAACCAGCATGGTGCTTGTCTCCCACGCACTATCGTTAATAATCACAGTATCGGCTTCGGTACTTGGCATGGACGAGAAGGACAACTCCTCCCTCAGCTTGTCATTCTCCTTCTCCAGATCCTCGATGCGAGCCCGCGGCGGCAGCATCCACAGCGTCTCTTCACCAGACGCCGGACTCGGGGGCGCCTGGCTATTCCTCGCCAGGTCCAATTCATGCCGTAATGCATCTCGCTCGCGCAGCAACGACTGCAGCGTCTTCTCCTGCTGCACTGCTTCACGCTTCTCCCGCTCGAGCTGGTTGATCTCATCGCTCAGTCCGACTCGACGGATTCGTCGCTGCGTCCGCGAGTCCAGCATCTGCCGTAACGGCGTGAACTGCACTACCCGCTCCGGCGATGGCAGCGTTGACGGCCACAGCGGATCGAGCGAGACGCGAGCATGAGATCGAGGCAGAGGCGTGGAGCGACGCCGTCGCAGTCGGGCAGTGGGTGTCTGCGGCTCCTCCACCGCATTGGGATCTGCGGGGTCCTCGAATGAAGTGCGCATCATCGAGGGCGTCAAGCCCGTGGAATAGTCCGGTGCATGGTGTAACTGGGGACCCGGGTCTGAGAAGCGGACTTTCTTCTTCGGGTGTCGTGGGGTTGTGCAGCCCTGTGACGGGGAGGCTGTTGTCGTTGCCGGCTGCCGGGTTGATCTGCGTAATGCTGGCGAACGAGGACATTCTTTGTTGGAGACGGAACTAGCCCGTCTCTTTCTCGTTTGTCGAGTCTCCATGGCTGTTGCAGAGGATAAGAGAACACAAGAGCAGCTAGCGAACGTGAAAAAGCGATATACTCTCACACAGAGATAGGAATACTGTCAGGGTTCAACTGAAGATATATTCTTGTCGCGCTGGTCGGTGCCTGGTAGGCATCAGAGGGCTGGCGATGCCTGGACCGGATAAGATCCGGGTTGGCAGCGATAAGGGCGTGGGGGAAATAAACAGACTACTGGAAGCGGATTGTTATGATGCGGGATGCGCCCACAACAGCGCAACCCTTACGCGTGAGGGATCCATCTGGATTGCCCGATCGGGACGACGTAAACACGCCACATCAGGTGACCGGCGTCTGCCTGGTTCTGCCTACCACATCATTCATCTTGGAACTTGCAGTGGATGCAGTGGAGATGACCGCACTAATACGTCTTTTGTATCTTCCTACTCGTCGTGGTGTTGTTTGAGATTCTCTCGTTGAATCCGTACCAATCAGGGCGACATCCATCTTCGGATCACCATCATCGGCATATCGCCCTCGTTTCTCTGCGCAGGGCTCAGGGCCGTCTTTCACATCACAGTCCGATGGTCAAGCCACAATAATATCCCTTGTTGACATGCACGAGGAAGCGAACCGAGAGAACCCCCTCTTCGCGTTGGACACCACCAGCAGTGACTTAAGGAATACTCGTCCTGATCGCCCTGTCTGTCGTTCGATGCCAGTCATCTATATGTTTGGCCATGTATGATGCAACACAATTGCCATCCGACAGATTCGGCACAAGACTATTTAACGATTGACGGCGATACCCGACAATTCTAGAATGGTGACTAAATGGATCGCCGTATCCAGGAATGCTCTAAAGTGGTCAAGAGGGCTAGCGCCCCGAGAATATGGAACCCAAGAGCCTAATACAACACCCACCCATACAACATCTCCCGGGATATGGAGTCGATCCCTTGCTCGGCGATCGACAACTACCCGCACACTTGAAACAGTCCAACTAGCCATCCATACCAGGGTGAGAACCCCTGATTAACTGCAGATGCCCTCGGGAACTGTGTTGATTTGGTCTGCTTCGGCATTTGTCCATCGCACTTGTTTATGGGATGTCGTACCATAAAGGGTTGTGTGATATGGCACATTTGACCCCAAACTCCAATGACTGAACAACATGACAATGAGGATATACTATAGTATGCCGTAGGTATTCAACAGCCACAGAACCCACATGCATAACATCTTTCGGAGGCATGAGGTATACATATCAAGGCGCAGAAAGATCACTTCGCCTCGTCTGATCCTTCATGCGAAATCGCACACGAGAGGTGGAGCAGATCTCGCAGCCTTGAATGCCCCGATGTATCAGCGTGGAATCTGTGGCTTGCGAGCGAGTCTCTCAGAGCCTCGACCCAACCGCAAACACTTGGTAACCGATCAGACTGGATAAATCCAGCTCCTGTCTCATACTAAACTGAAATGATACTCCGTAGATTCATCAGTATCTACCAGTTGATTGCGCATCAGAACGAACCCCCATACTCCATACACATCACTTCAACCAACGAAAATCCAAACAAAATAACGACACCGACCCCATAATCCCCCAGCCAATGGAGTCACCACCATCCCGGAAACTACTCCCTAGGCCGTTGATCGATAGGAGACATGCATCGTCCAGATATGATATGTTCCAAAAACCCAAAAACAAAAACAAGAAAAGAAAAGAAAAAACATCAACATGGCAAACCCCCTTACTCCCACCCCCAGCATGCCAACCAACCAGTAAACTGCACCAAAATCTCCGACCAGCATCATGATATTCAGGAACCATTCCTTTACAGATCCAATCGGAACCGGACGTCCGCCGACCACGCCGCACAGGGTACCCGGTGGTGGCCCCGATCGGCCCGACCGGCGAGCGACAATCGCGCTGGTCGAGCTGGCGCGGACGATCGTCTGTCGTACAGTACCTATCTACTCCGTATGGAGAGGGTTGGATGGTGGATCAGGTACTGCTGTGTAGGTACATCCGCACTCGCAACCTTAATACGACATGATATCTTAGGGGAGAGTTGTCTGAGCGGATGCCTGCGCGTATCTCAGGGCAGGTGTGGTGGAGACATGGACATTGGGCTCTGGGATGGAGATCAGGGTGGTAAGGTAGGTTTGGGATAGTTATTCTGGAACCTACCATACCTAAAGTGACTGAGATTTATCACATGGTTTAGAGGGTGGAATTCGATGGCTGAGACTGCAAAGTTACCTTAGGTACTTTTTCAGTGCCTCTCGCTTGCAGGGGTGATTAACGGGGCAACCAGGGCCCTTCTGCTGATGGAGGTCTGATCCGGTAGGGACATCGTTGTCTACTTGCCCACACGACAATACTAGGTAGCATTATCGAAGGGTGCTCCGTACGTCAAAGTCCGTTCTACAACGATAATCGCCTCTTCACTTCGATAAAACTCTACCTCAGCCACGGAGGGTTACTCCCGCAAGTGAAGAATGTACCAGGGAGACGAATATAGGACAGGGAAAAAGGAAGGCAAGGAAGAATGTTCCATCGACACCGGCAGAAAATGCCTCGATTAACAAAGAGCTAGAGGGTCAGGATATTTATAGCGAAGGCAAGCGAGGGAAAGGTCTCTGTCTAAGCGAATGGAGTAATGGCCAAAACCAACCAAAGAAAAAAATATATATGAATGCGAAATGCGATCCAAACGCAATGGGTATCCACGATGAGCGCTCGCAATGTTTCATTCCGACAACCCACCACCACAACTCCCCTCAGATACGTACTTCATACTTCATCCGTCCCTACCGAGTTCAACGCTTCATACAATCGGCCATCCATCGACCCAGTTGAGACGATTCCACCCAAACTGGTACTGGGTCTTGGCCAGGCCGATATCCTTGTCGGCGTAGTGGTAGTACAGAACTGGACCGAGGTATTGATCCTGAAGAATGCCCCTAGAAGAAGAAGAAACAGACCATGTTAGCGAGCTGTTCCTGTGATTGCAACGCCACCCGAGGCGTCGGTCGGCTCGGTAAGTTGGTAGCGTCGCGTGGGCATCAGGAAGCGACTTACTGTCCGCCCGGCCCGTAGACATTCCCGTGGCTGGCCAACAATGTGGTGCCACCGCTCTCGAGACAGGATCGTCCTTCCTTGTCGACCTAGACCGAGCAGGATTAGCATGCCATTCTGATACCGAGTGGAAATTGCACATTCCGGCGCTGCGATTCGGCAGCACGCCCGAGTGATCGTGCAGGCCCACTTACAAAGTTGCCCTTGCCACCTTCGGAGCGACACACGCGGACAGAGTACTCGTTGCCCTGCGGGGGCAGCGTGACGTTGTAGTTCCCGCCAATGCCGGACGAGAAAGTCAGGTAATAGTAGTTGCCGTGCTGGAACTCGAAGGCGGCCTCGATGCGATGGTTGAGGGTGCCGTTGAAGGCGATCTGGCGAGGAGCATCGTCACTGATCTGGAGCGGGTTCTTCATACGGGCCTGGAAGAGATTCTGCCAGAAGGAGCCCCAGTTGAGGTAGGGGGTACCGTCAATGCGGATCCAGTTGGCATCAATGGTGTTGTATGGCGGGTTGTTGGAGGTGTCCAGTCCGATGGAGCCGTGGTCGGTCCAGGAGCCTACCTCCATGTCGGGCGAAGTGGCGACGCCAATCACGGAGTTCTTCTTGCCCAGCTGGGAGACGGAGTAGTACATGTAGTACAGCTGGGTGTTGTCCTGATAGTGCACATCAGGGGCCTGTGAGGGGGGTTAGCGAGGTTCTGCTATGGTCCTTGGAGTGCGGGGGCTTGGTATCAATCGATCTATACCACGTACCCAAAGGTTAGTACTGCCGGGGTGGTCGATCTTGGAGCCGCCCTCCAAGGCAATGCCGTCGTCCGTCCATGGGCCGACGATGGTGGGCGCGGAGGAAATGTGAATGCCATCGCCCGTTGCAAACCGGAAGTATCGTCCGTCCGACTTGCGCTGGTAGAGACCGGGATCATGCGTCCAGCAGTCGCCGAGACATGGGCCTGGGTTGCTGAAGGCGTTCGCCAGGGCGATGAACAGGAAGAGGAGCGCATACATGATTGCGTCCTCCGGATGAAGTTGGGGGAGAAAAACAGGAGGGGACCACGGCAGAAAAGTCTTCGAGGGAATGAACAAAGAAACCAAAACTAAATAAACAAAAAGAAGAAGAAGACAAACCGGGAATGCTGAAGCTCGTCCTTCTGAGGGACCGGAATGCGGCGAGGTCGAGGGCCCTTTATACAAGATCGGGCTGACGGGGACTCGGTTCCAACTTCCTCCATGCGACGCCGAGCGACAGCCAGCAGTACCTACCCAGGAGCATCTCCTCCCCGGATACAGGTCACACGCGAGTGCGTTGTAGGGCCATGCCGTCTCCTTCCCTGAAGCCCGTGGATCAGGGCAAGGCAGGCATCAGGGCCAATGATGGCCCCCGCAGGGGCAGGGGAAAGGCAAACAAAGCCGCCGCAAGGCTCGTCAGCAGGAGAATTTTCCCATTCTCCCAAGCCGTGACGGCAGTAAGGGATATCCCTCTCAGCGCTCCCTCATGACGTGTCACGGTGCTGCAGCGACGGCCGTCGGAGTGGCGATGGGGAGAACGAGGGCGCCAGCATGGACCGCAGGACACCGACAGGAGAGCCATCAATACTGAATTACTGATAAATTTCCAGAGGAACGCAACAAGCCCTGTGGCGGCCACTAGTGCGTGCTGTTGATCCTCGCCCGATCCAGGGCCCGCTGCTGACCGCAGGCCTGGACGTGACAGCGTCAGCATCTCACAATCTGACTCGGGAGAAGCGCACACGCTAGCAACGTGAACCTGGGAGCTCGTAGCGTCGTAGCTTTTGCGAAACTTTGGGGAGCGTCTCAGCCTCCTTGCAGCCCGCAGCCACACTATTGACCTTGGGAACCCTCCGCCAGGAGAGCAGCCCGGACGCCTCTCGGAAAGATCTCTGGCAGCTTCATGTTTCCGAGGGATGACGGATGGAGGAGAGTGTTGACAAGATCTCTCCGCAATGGCGTGCGATCATCATATGTAGACGCCGTCTGGCGATCAAGTAAATTCCCGCATCCACACCCACAGGGCCGGGAGACAATGATTGCCTCGCATGATGACCATGGTCCATGGGTAGCGAAAAAACAACGATAGGTTCAAAGAAGAATAGCAGATCGTCGGGGATTAACTTTGAATCGGAGCGATCTCTGGCCTGAAGCCTGGATACCTAGACGGTAGAAGGTCGGGGTTTTTCTCCGAGGGCGACTCCTCGCTATCACCACTCGTCATATTCCAACACCTGAGGTGATGATAATTCCCAGTCGGGACATCGTGGCTCCAATGAGACATCCCCATCGTCCACCGTCCATCGGTAGGACCTCCCTGGGTCTGGAGGTTCGTCTGGGGGTCACTCCTCTTGCAGGACCACCGGCATCCCTTCACCGTCCCTGCGATACCCTACGGGCGCCCTCTGCCCCTCTCGGCCCAACCCAGGAGTCCCTCCATCTGGAGGGATAATTCACCCGAGCTCGTCAGGGATCACGGTGCGAATGATGCAGTCACAGACCCGAGGCGGGATCGTCCCCCTCTCTAGACGCCTCATGAGATCAATTCATTCGATCCGCGCCGGGGAGGACGAGTGGCGGTGTTGCATGGACCGACACAACTCGCTCATCATACCGGACGCTTTCTTGACACGATTCATGCTGTCATGTCAATCTGATACTGCCAATAATAGCACGTGTGACACGGTACCAAGGGCGCAGTTCCTCTTATGCCTGTTGCTGCTGGACTTGGACTCTGGTCGGAGTGAGATTCATCTCCACCAACGCTGCTTCAACACACGGCTAGTATACGCGATCGACCGACAACGGGCCAGTGTCTAGTAATTCTCCTCGTCGCATGCCATGCAATAGAGCACGTCATGCTTGGCGAAACTTCATCCAGACGCAACCAGCGACCGAGCCTCTGGCACACCCACCGCAGCAGCGCATCATGCTACGCATAGGACCCTCCTAGTGTAGAGACTAGATGACCTCAGAAGAGGGGTAGATGTGGTCGAGACAGGTGGCTGTCAACCGACTCGACCCGAGCCGAGTGTATATCGAGGGTCCCGAATCGACTGGACCAGGTCACCAGCCGTCTTGAACGTGGTTCTCCCCCGGGGTTTCCATCGGATTCGCGATACAAAAGGACGAGCCACGAGTGCCACGACCGCCAATCAATCCCCTCGGCCTCGCTTCCCCTCCGCCAGGATTTAGACTTATTTCGCCCCAGAGGCAAACCATAGCCCCTGCGCCAGATACCCGGAAGCCACCAGCAAGGCTGTCCCCCTGATGGAAAGAATACAGCCGAGCGATGTACCATCCATGGCGACTCTGTTCACACCACCAGATGATGGTTGCATGGAAGATGACCACAGGATACTACACCACGGCATCCGGCTAAATGTCGTCGTGGCAAACGTCGTTGAAATCCGAGCATGGTCTCTGCGCACGTCAAGGGCTAAGATCCATATTCAATCCATATGAGAACGGGGAAATAGGCTCTTCGGCCGATGGTTGTTCCCATGGCTCGGTCCAAGTACCTATTTTCATATTGTGAAAGCGCGGTCAGATGAGAATCCAAGCGGACCGAGCCAGTTCACATGGTCCTGTCGACGAGAATGCTGAATGGACACCCTCGAAACCCTCGCGGTGGTCAACAAAGACCCCATTCTGTGTCAACAAATCATCAGACGTGGGGGGAGAGTTCAGGGGTCACCCTACTCCATGCCGAGGGAGGTTATTCACATTCCCCCACATGGTACACATGTCTGGTGATTGAGGCACATCGTACGGGCGCAGGGACTCGGCCATGCTGGCTTGAAAGTCGTACAGTCCTTGCCTCAGATAATCATCGGTCGCATTGGGGGGAATCCTTTGTTGAGGTCGGATGGGAACAGATGGTGATTGTTTCAAGTGTTTCCGGCAACATGTAGGCTTGAGGTCCAGCGAAGGTTATACTGTTCCATGGCTCAAGTCGCAAACCATATACTACTCCGGAGTACACATCCGCACAGACCCGACAGTCAACTTCCACAACACAATATCAACAGTACTACACAGTCAATACTACCTTGACAACACTGCCATTCAACACCACTGTCCTAAAAGACAAATAAGCATATTCTCCTTTACATGCACCGACTTTTCCCTGAAAATATATTTGTGAGACGCGAGCCCGACCAACATGTCCCACCGAGAACTTGCCTCCAACTACGACATCTCGTTAACGCAGTCGTACCTGTTATAAATATCCATGCTTTCCTCTACCGATCCTTTTTCTCTACGGTCAATGTAAGAATGGCCTTGCCCGTCTCCGTCGTACATCCGGACGGGACAAGGCTATCACCAGCAACCCCCCAGGCCGTCCATCGGCATGGACAGCCTGATCGATCCGCCCTACCAAATTGCATGGAAAGATGAAATACCGCATCAAGCCGCGTGATAGTCTACGTTTCGTCTCTCATATGGCTGTTTGTGTTTACATGACGTCGAGAGAGCCGTTCTCTACCTACCTGACTCATGCACAAATGTCGTGCTGGTGATCGTATGAGGTATAGGGTGGTGTTTTGTCAGAGTATGGTATGGGAAAGGTGGATTTATTATGTCGTGGACTTTTGATTGCTATGGTTATCCGGGGATGATCTGTTCACTGAGTGACTCGCGAGGTATTCTTGTAGATACTGGGTGGTGTGATACACGACACGCTCTACTAGGTATAGATAAGCTTTGTATACCTTTCAGTAGCCCCATATCATTTCTGACGATCTTCAAATCATAAGTCCAGAAGTTTCTGTGAGGCTGCATTATGATAAAGCGAGGTTGCTTCTCATCAACCAAAGAGACGATTGATTTCTACAAGAGAGGCTCAAATTTGGTAATTCGAACCAGGATTCATCTACACCATGCATTGTCAATACTCTGGCTTGGTCTATACAAGCCCAATGTCTATACAGAGAGCTTCCAGCGCAGCGGTTCGTCCGGGGGTTAAAGCCTATGGCATGAAACTTGGAGGTACCAGAAGGTGGGTGCCCAGCAAAATGAACATCGGGCCCTACTACCAAGAATATAGTCGCTTTGAGCATACCTACGTGCTGTCTCTACTTGTGATGAACTAGATGTGAGCACTAGTATATAATCACCTGATTATTCCCAACAGGGTTGCTACAGTTTTTTCCAAAGAATGCTATAGCTATGGTGATCTCGCCTTACATACAGTACTATTCCATATGTATTATGCAGGAATCGGTGTATGATGGTCTGCTAATGTCAGATAACATTTGAAGGTATTATCCCCTCGTACCTAGCTGTGCTCTATAACCATCCATGCTTGAACGTTGTCGACAGTATGAGTGCCCTTCCAAATTAATTGACGTGAAGGAAAAGTGTTTTGTCCACATATCGTACCCCGAAAGAATACTCTAACAGGGCTCTGTAGCTGGCGATTCATTGTTACCATGTAAGAACCACAACATGAGTTGTTCCTCAAGCTGGTGGTGTTCGTCTCCGATGATGTCATCAGGGCGAACCCCAATTGTCAGGTACGTCAAGCTGTTGTCGATCAACTACCCACCACCGCCTTCCACCTTCTCCTCCTCTCGCCGATGATTGCTCATCGGGCCACTCCCTAGTGAGAGCCTTTTTCCTCCCCCCGTCCCCAACTGCGTTTCTCGATCATCGGCGAATTCCGATGGCTGTGACTTCCATGGATTTGGAGTCGACTCCCTTCCCGCTGGAGAAGACCCATCCTTCCCTCACGGCGGACGAGCTCCACGTCGACGATCGACCTCATCCACTGGCGGACCCCGGACACTCCTCGAACGCGGATTCCCCCCTAGCGCGACTTCCTCTCGAGCTCCTCCAGGATATCTTATCCTACCTCTCGGCAGTTGATCTCGCCCGTGTTTCTGCCACCTGTCGCGCCCTCGCCGAGCACGCCACCAACGATTTACTATGGTTGAACATCATTAATTCCTATCTGCCCAACCCCATCCAAGACCCAGGTCCGTTCGATTCCTTCAGGAGCCTCTATGCCACACACCACCCCTGTTGGTTCATTCCCCAGAAGAAGATCTGGTTCTCCGATGCTGAACACACGGGAAATCTGATTCTGGCACGTTACGACAACAGACGGGGTGTCATCGAAGCGTACCGAGTTATTGCAGAGCGGAGGACCGACCCACAACAGCCCAGACAGAGCCCGCTACAGCTATGGGAGCACAACCCAGAGGTGATTATTCAATCATTCTACCCGAAATCCAGCCTTTGGCTCGATGACCCTGTCCTTATGTTGAAAAGTCCCCACAGCGGGCGGCGGTACATGAAAGGCGATCGCATGCCAATGGCCCTCGAATCCCAACATGTCTTCAACTCTTTCTCTCTGTGTTCGACATATATCCCGTACGACTTAAAGGAGACAGATCAATGGCCGCCTTCAACTATCCCCACCTCGAACATCGTGTGTCGAGACGTTCCGGGTGTTCCCATTCGAACTCCTGAACGATTGGCATTCCTGTCGGAGCATGCCTTTCGCATTAGACGATGGGCCCATTTTAACGCCGGTATGACGGATCCTATGTTGACCTATGCCACCCTGGACCCGGAACTATACACCCCTACGCGCGAGAAACCCTATCAGGGCATATGGGTGGGAGACTACTCCGCACACGGGTGCGAGTTTTTGCTAGTTGTGCAATCAGACCCGGAAGGCGAATGGTCTGATTCAGACGCCTCTGACCGATCGGAACATAACGATGATGATCGCTGCAGTGAAAACGGGCTCGTCCACCGGGGACGGCTCGACGCTATCAAACTCACCGGCGATCCCAATGTTCCCCGCGGCGAGATAACTTTCACCTGCGATGATATCGGACCCGGTGGCTTCATTCGTACTGCCGATGAGGCCCTCTTCCGGGGAGCCAGGATTGTGCGCAGCAGAGGCCATGTAGCTGGTATCGGCTTCAGAGATGGTAAGCACCAATCCGCAACGCATCCCCGAGCTTGATCCATAAATGATACTGACTTGTTTACTCAGATACTTTCATTCCGTCGCAGCTGATTCTATATTCGCCCGACTGCATCGCCCACTACTGGGACCCGATGGGTCACATTTCCTACTTCCGGCGCCTCAACATCGACGGGCTCCTCCGGACATGACTTGCACGAAGAGAAGATACAACGATTCCCATAATAACCTTACGAATTCATGATTAGCGTCTACACCCCCAATCGTTATCATATTCATATTCTGATATCCATGACTGGGCCGATGTGCGCAATGCAAGGAAACGCAGATCCTGGCCAGGCCATGACGCGGTGGCGCTCGAGTGCAAGGAACATTCTCTGGCATAGATGTGTATACGAGCTAGGAAACATGCGAATACTCGAGTGATGCATTCGGCTCACCGATCAGGAGACGGGGACCGATGAACATCTCGTCTTCGTTTCCCCGTGGACCACCCGCCAGAGAGGTGATGTAGACAAGCAGCAGCAGCAGCAACATACCCCGATCAGCGAGCCTACGGGAAGAAACGTACTGTGCGACCCGGTGACCTGGCCGATGCAATTGCCTAGCGACAACATATGTACACGTGGGAGGAGACCTGAAAGGAGAAGAGGAACAATGGCTTCAATGTAGGATCAACAGCACAAGGTATACACATCCAAACGCGACAAACCAAACGCCATAGGAGGGAGTACGACCGTCGGACCGCGGTGATCCCTCTCAGCGCGAATGGGAAGGGGAACAATCCTCAACCATAGATCGAGATGATGGTGAAGTCGACGCCGGTAGCGATGAATCTACCAGCGCCTGTCTCTTTGACTATCCACTCTTTGCAGATCAGCCATCAGCATTCAAGCCATCAGCATTCAGAGACCATATGTTTCCAGCCCTCTACCATCCCGCGAAGAAGACACGGAGGCTCAACAAGCAAACAGCGAGACAAGGAAAAGAGATAGCCGTAACATGACTGCATCGACCGTTCCCAGTCCCCACCAGGGGAACACAGGAACCAGCCACTCAATGTTGAGAACCAAGCTCCAAGACAAGGACACCACTGCGACACAAGAATTACCGCTTGCGCTCGAAATAGCTGGAGGAACCCAGGACGGCGACGGATTGATCCATCACCCACTCGCCCACCCCGAGATAGCTATCGATCCACTTCTTAAAGTCCTTGTTATCGGTGATATTATCGGAGTTGAGACTGGGGCTGTGAAGGACCCCACGCGAAGGCCCCCGACCGAAAGATGGGGGGGCGCAACGCGGGGTGCGGCAATTAGCTTTCTGCAGACAGACTCATGCGCAGGGAAGCAACCCGAAGTAGGGCACTGGAATATGATATGCGGCTTAGGGAGGGTTGGAAGGGGTGGGTATGTACGTGAGTCCAGTGGAGCGCTTGACACCCGCCAGGAAGGCCGAGACTATAATGTTGATAGGGTGATTAGAAGGAGGTATGGCAGAAGGTTGAAGCGGGAAGGACGAGGAACGACTTACTGAGCACCGCATCGAAGGCATAGTGACCGAGACGTCCGAGCTATTGGAGCGGAACGATCGCGATTAGTATGAATCCCTTGAGGGCAGGGAGCTATTGAATGCTCTGGGAGAGGATGTGGAGTGTGGTACCATGATGATCGTGGTGGTGACCTCACGAGCGGAAGCAGTTAGGTAGAGAGGTATGCAAGTCGGTCAGGATCAACGCCAGAAGCAAGCAAGAATGCCAAGTCAGCAGCAAAGGTAGTCGGCGATGACGGTAGCGTGGGAGAGGATGTGGAGGGAAGAGTGGTTCATCAAGACAGCGTCCGGAATGTCATCCAGGTGAAGGTGATTCCCCCACGAGAGAGAGAGACCGACCGACCGCTCACGTGCCTCTTTCACATGATGCGGTGAGCAGAGCTGAGGAGGCTGGAAGACAGTGGCTGGGGAACACTACGGGTGGCTGGGAGAGACACCTCAGGCAGAAAGATCCATGCTACCGTACAGAGTACATACTCTGTAAGGCAGCAAGGCAGCAACAACCCTGGGCGGTAGGGAACCTCCGACCAAAGGGGTTAGTAAGTCCGGCGTGGTCCGATCGGAGGCATCCCAGCTGGTCACGGGGTTTGCGTTGCCGGGACAGAGGTATCTTACCTTACCTAATCACAGGACCCCGCCGCCTACCTTAATCGGGAAGCCGTTTTCTTTCTGGCCGCTGCACACGGTCACGTTGAGGGACTTGGCCGCGCTGTTCTGTCCCTCCACCACCAGACGGGATGCCGAGATAGGGAGTTCCTATGTAGGTATGTACATATGTACATGTACCTTTTGCATCCGCCGACCTGCCTACATACTAGGTAGGTATGTGCATGCTGCCAAAAAAGCAAAACGGAAAGAGTACCTACCACCCACATCATCAAGAATCATCCATCAAAAGCAAGAAGAGTGATAGTAGCCAAGCAGGCACTATCGCTGGGGACGACCGATCGACCCAGAGTGGTACCAGCTGGTGGGAACCTCACCAGCAGCTCCGTCGGTACCGTCTGGTTGCGAGTGTCAAAAGCGCCAGAGGTGGGACCTGCTGTGCTCGGATGTTCACAGTACAATTGATCCCCAGGCGTGTGGAGCAATGCTCTGCCTCTGATGGGGTCAGGTACTTGGTCTGCTGTTCCCAACCAAATTATACTCCTAATACGAATCAGAAGAAGGGTTGAAGCTGGTTGTGCCCGAAACAGAGTGCCAAGGGTCATAGCTTTTTTTCTTTTTTTTTTCCAATTACTAGTAGGAGTAGTAGGAGTAGGAGTACGGAGTAGTACTGCTCTTGATCGATCGATAGGGAGTCAATTCCTTGGGCACATCAGTAGGGAAGAAGCGACTAATAGGATAATTAACAAGTACCTAATCGCCGCCATTCTCATTAGTCCTCATCCAGGTTTTTTCTTTTTTCTTTTTTTTTTTTCTGTCCCTCTGCTGGGGGAGCCGCGGGGGGCCGACCGGAGATAGCAGTCCGATGGGCCACACAACCAACGGCGGTGCTGCTCGCCCTCACACCCTCAGTCCTCCACCGCTGCCCCTCTTTGGCTCCCCTCACCGGCATCCTCTCTCTGGCTGGACTCCCTTATTTTTTTTTTCCCCTTCCTTTTTTTTTTTCTCCCTCTCGCTCCTGCCTCTTTTGCCCCCCCGTCCTCTGCAGCTTCCTCCTCTTCTCTCCTCCATCTCCCCATCCCATCCATCCATTCCATCTCTCCTCTCTATCGTCCCTGCCCTTCTCTCCCCTTCCCATCCCAACTCCCCAGAGAAGTCGCCCAAAATGGCCGCCAGCTCCTCCCTCGACCACCTCAGCAACCGCATGAAGCTGGAATGGCATTCCAAGCTCAACACCGAGATGGTGCCGGCGAAGAACTTCCGCCGCACCTCCATCATCGGCACCATTGGTACGAACCGCACCTTCCGCTTCTCTCTCAGTATCCCAGCCATCAAGAGTCAGCTCGCTAACCGCTCCCCGCTTCAGGCCCTAAGACCAACTCCGTGGAAAAGATCAACGCCCTCCGCAGATGTACGCGCACCCGCTCAATCCTCGGGAATTGCCCATGCTGACCTGCCCCTCCACAGCCGGTCTCAACGTTGTTCGCATGAACTTCTCCCACGGCTCGTACGAGGTGAGTCGCACTTCATCCGCTGATTCCGTCCACGGGTCCAGAGACTAATCCGTGCCCCGGTAGTACCACCAATCGGTCATTGACCATGCCCGTGAGGCCGCGAGCGTCCAGACCGGTCGTCCCCTGGCGATCGCCCTCGACACCGTAAGTAGACTCAGTCTCTGATCAAGCCCAGGGAATCGCCCCGGCCTGACCACAATTGTAGAAAGGACCCGAGATCCGTACCGGAAACACCACCGGTGATCAGGATATCCCCATCAAGGAGGGCCATGAGCTCAACATCACCACCGATGAGCAATACGCCACTTGCAGCGACGACAAGAACATGTAAGTTTCATCCGCCGGTCGCCGTGAGCACTTTCACCGGGACTGCGACCGCTGACACGGGACTGCCTCCAGGTACCTCGACTATAAGAACATCACCAAGGTCATTGCCCCGGGCAAGCTGATCTATGTCGATGATGGCATCCTTTCCTTCCAGGTCCTGGAAATCGTAGACGACCAGACTCTTCGTGTCAAGTGCTTGAACAACGGCAACATCTCCTCCCGCAAGGGTGTGAACCTTCCCGGCACTGATGTCGATCTCCCCGCTCTGTCCGAGAAGGATATCGCCGATCTCCGGTTTGGTGTCAAGAACAACGTGGACATGATCTTCGCCTCGTTCATTCGTCGCGGTAGCGACATCCGCCACATCCGTGAGGTGCTGGGTGAGGATGGCAAGGATATCCAGATCATTGCCAAGATCGAGAACCAGCAGGGTGTCAACAACTTCGACGAGATCCTCGAGGAGACCGACGGTGTCATGGTCGCCCGTGGTGACCTCGGTATCGAGATCCCCGCCCCCAAGGTCTTCATCGCCCAGAAGATGATGATCGCCAAGTGTAACATCAAGGGCAAGCCCGTTATTTGTGCCACGCAGATGCTGGAGTCCATGACGTACAACCCCCGTCCCACCCGTGCCGAGGTGTCTGATGTTGCCAACGCCGTGCTGGATGGCGCCGACTGTGTGATGTTGTCCGGTGAGACCGCCAAGGGCTCCTACCCTTGCGAGGCCGTCAAGATGATGCACGAGACTTGTCTGTTGGCCGAGGTCGCCATCCCTCACTTCCAGGTCTTCGATGAGCTGCGTAACCTGGCTCCTCGTCCCACCGCCACCCCCGAGTCCATTGCCATGGCTGCTGTCAGCGCCAGTCTGGAGCTCAACGCCGGTGCCATTGTGGTGCTCACCACCAGTGGAAGCACTGCCCGCCTCTTGTCCAAGTACCGCCCGGTCTGCCCCATCCTCATGGTGTCCCGTAATGCCAGAGCCACTCGGGTAAGTCCCCCCATCGACACTTGTTGCCACCGTTGTCATGCGCTAACCGGGTCCTGCAGTACTCTCACCTGTACCGTGGTGTCTGGCCCTTCCTTTTCCCTGAGCAGAAGCCTGACTTCAACGTCAAGATCTGGCAGGAGGATGTCGACCGCCGCCTAAAGTGGGGTATCAACCACGGTCTCAAGCTCGGTATCATCAACAAGGGTGACCCCATTGTCTGTGTGCAGGGCTGGCGTGGCGGCATGGGCCACACCAACACCGTCCGTGTGGTCCCCGCTGAGGAGAACCTTGGCCTGTCTGAGTAAATTGCACCGCGAGGGGATGTATCACCACCGATTCCACCGGGGTGAAATAACGTGGTAACGACAGCGATTGAATGATGACGTTTTCTTCTTCTTGCAACGGTGAGCTTAGACGCCGTAGACGGGTCTTGGATCAGGTCTCTGTGGATGACAGCGTGCCCAGCGGCACCTCTCAACCGGGAGCCTCCTGCCTCTTCCAACAAATCGGTTCGACCGTGACTCGGGGACCCAGAAAAGAAAAGGAAAGACAGAAAGCGATATCATGGGAGCGTCGGACGTGGTCGTCGGAACGCGAAGCTGGTGTATATGGTTGCTTCCATTCGTGCCCTCCCATGGTCCGGCCAGGGTGGGTGGGAAGCGGGCGAAGCAGCATGGGGAGACAACGCTCGTCTGGTTTCCCAGGGTCCCATAATTTGTATTCCATTGGTTGTTTCATTCGGCGTTTAGCTAGCCAGCTACTGCATTTTCTTTTGCGTGTGCGTGACTGCCTGTCTGTTCTGTTGGGTGGGTGTGCTGCGATAAAAAGGTAGATTAATGATGTTCATGTTCATGTTCATAAGCCTGCAGGATCAATATCAGTGGACATTGCATAGACTTTCTTTCTCTTGAATTTTGTCATGGTTAGTCGGTAGAGGAGGAAGGCAGAATCCTCAAGTCTTCTTCCGTTCTTCCATTCTGGATAGACGGTAGAAAGCGGCAACTGATCCGACATGCCGTGCAGAAAAGAAGAGAGAGACGCGGACCGATGAAAGAATGCCGAACCCAAGCTGAACAGACATCCATTCAATCATGCGATCAAAAGTCAGGACCGGAAAAGGTCGAAAGCAGGGGGAAGCAAGCGAGAACGAGAAAGGGAAGGAAAGAGAAGAAGAAGAGGAAGGAGAGATCTTCCCCTCCACCATCCTCGTCCGTCCTCCATAGGGAATTCTCTTCTCGGAGCAAATCGCCAGAGTAATGCGGGGGCGCTTCTCAGTGTAGTATTTCCGCAGAGGGACCGAGGTCTAGAGACCCAAACGGCCGAGAATCAGATGCTTTTTTTTCCCTCCTGGCTGTTTTCTCTGTGTCATCTTTCTCTCTTTTGGGACATGTTATACCAAGAAGAGTCCGCAGACGTTTTTTTTTTCTCCCCCTGGAGTTGGTAGGATGCAGCGCGCAGAATGATCATGGTGGTTTTATTGCGGAGGAGTTCCGTCGTGGATGGGGAGCTCCCTCTATGCGTTCGCTTTCGCTACCTACCCTATCTGGTTCGATAGGAGAGAGCGACGCGACGAGGAGGGGCATTTTCCACTGAGGGGAAGAAAAAAGGTGAGAGAGAGAAAAAAGGAAAGAGAGAGAGGAATGAAAAGAAATGCCGCAGAGTCTCCACTGAACGATGGGAAAGAATGAATGAGCTGCATGGATCTCGTTGAACAATTGAGGGCAAATCAAATTCCCGAGATGGCCCGACTTTGCCCGAGAGTTTCGGGTCAACACTGTCCGGTGGAACGGAAGTGGTCGCTCCTTCCTCCCTCTGGGTCGGATTCGGCTTCTTGGTTTGGAGGTTGGAATCATGATAATATTCAAGAGCTGGAGGGAATGCTTATTGATTTGAACGTATGTATATACTCCAAAAGAATATATACGGAGCATGTTTGTATGCATGCATGGTGACATTTACTCCGTATGTGTATGTTGTTGTATGCAATATCCAACCCCGCCAACGCCATCATCCATCGTCATCATCATCATCATCATCATAAAGTATACATCGTGTCGCGTCGTAAAATCATGTCCCAACAACAACAATAATAATACCGCACTTGCACATCTATCCCCCGGGGAGCGCCATCAAAGCCCAACCGACTCCCCTTCCGCATCACCCTCTACCCCAGGGTAGCCCTGGCTCGGGAACTGCTCGATCGGAGTGTATCGATACGACTGAGACGGTTGGAACTGGTGCCAGCAGCTGTGTAGAGAGTTAGCATTCATAGGTCTGCGACTGGAAAAAAAAAAAAAAGGTGACTAGCGTGCATGCATACCTTGGTGCCTGGAGAACATACCGAGCCATCGCCTCGCGGAAACGGCTCTTGTACTCCTTCGGACTGGTGACAGTAGGTCGATTCTTCCCACCACCCGCAAAGCCACGGTCTTTGATCCACGACTCCAGCTTCTTATCCCACGTGTATGTACGAATACAGTCAATCACGCCAACGACCAGCTCCGACCGACCCTCATCGATGGCGATCATAAGCGAGTAATCCATGACGTTCTGTCGGCCCAGGAATAGCGTGTCATTCCACACGCTCTGGCTCAGGAGCTTCTTCGAGTGCTCGCGCGCAAACAACGGAGTCTCGTAGATGAAGTCCACCATGTTCTCGTCGAGGAGAACCTCGTCGCGCTCACCGGTGCTTTGAACCTTGCGGTTGCGCATGGAACCCTTGAGGTCGAAAATGCGCGTCGGCTCCCGATCATAGAACAGGTTCTCCATCAAGAGCAAGTACCAGTTGAATTCTGCGCCGGTGGCTGGGTTCTTGATGATCACCTGGTAGAATCCGAACATCTTGGCGATCGCTGACGGGAGCTCATGGAACAGCGCCTCGGACATAATCTGAAAGTACGCAGGAGCAAACTTGAGGAAGGCCTGCGTTTCAATCGGTGCAAGAGATTTGAGGATGAAACGATCATCCAAGGTCTTCAGGAATAGAGACTTGGTCTTCCCTCCCTTGGAATCCCATTTAGCACACCGAGACAGCGACTCGATGATGCGCTCCGACACTCCGCACTTCTTTCGCAGGGCGTCGAATTGCTCAGCGTAAAAGACCTTGCAAAGCATCTTGGCCTGTCCTTCCTGGAACTGATATTTGAGATGTGTCCCAGTGGATCGCAAAAGCGCATGCTCGATTCGACCCTCATTAAAGGCATCTGGATCACCTTCCGGGTCCAGCTCTTTGTCTTGCTCTTCGTACCGTCGTTGAATGCTAGCCAGTTTTTCTTTGTAGTCTTGCGAATCCAACGCAAAAGCAATAAACGAACTCGGCTCGTCCTCCCTTACGACAATATCGCAGTCTGCGAAGACGTGGTCTGACATGGCCAGCGGATAATCAAGAGGAGCCCAGCCGCTGGCGGAACGTTCTGACCAGAAGTTTGTCAGAAGCTTGAGGAGTGTGCTTCTTTCATGCTTAGGCAACTCTTTGAGGTCTATCTGCTCCTCTTCGGGCGACATCTTGGGGAATTCCTCGCCCGACTCTGTACGTTGAAGCTCAGTTGAGCCGCGGTCTTCCTCGCAAGGTCCTTCTTCCCCTTCGCCGTCAGAAGAGCTCTGGTCTTCGGCTCGAGTGGCTGTATCATCATCTGCCCCTGGAACGAGAGACTTCAGAGCACGAGTCTCAGACCGTGATGGTCCTTCCTCCGAGGGCCTCTTCGGGAACTCGTCGCTTCCTCTTATTGAGTCATCTGCTGGAATCCGCGAAAGAAGGTCTTCCCCTTCGCCAGAGGGCTCTCGCTCTTCCACAGCTTCTCTGACATTCTTGTATACCTCCACAATAGGCTTGGAACTGGCGAGGGGATACGCACGAGAATGGGTGCCCTTGGCAGCTCGTTGAGCTCTTTCTCGTTGACGTTCTTTCTCAAACTCACGACTCAGCTGTTCAAAATGTTTTGCGAGAGAGGAAACCCGCGAGGATCTCTTGGTTGGAATTGACCGAGGAATCAACGATGGCCCGGAAGTGAGCTTCCCATTCCTTAAAGCACTGAGACCGAGCCTGTCAGCTAGCTTTTTGTCCGTGAGCTTGGGTGCCCCATCTGAACCAGTAGTCTTATGGGATCCGAGCTTGATCGGCTTGAATATGGAAGTATCGTTCAGCCCTTTAGCTAAATGAGCAGGCTGAGATTGGGCTCGGATTAAAGGTGGAGAGGTTGCTTTGCCACTGCGTCGCGCGCCGGTTTCCGCTAGTCGTGGGATGGCCGACGGCATGTGTGTAGGAGTAGTGGGTGGATTCGCAGGCTGTTCGTCCTTTTGCTCGGTTTTCTGCTGTTCTGACTCTTTCGAGGCGGTAACACGTTTTTCGCTCACACCGCCCACTATAGGTGCTGAATCTGATCTCTCAGGTGAGATACGAGTATTTGGCTTGGGCGATGAATCACGGTGGCCTGGAGAAGTGGCCAAGTCAAGATGTTGCATTTTGTCCTCTCTCGATGCCTCTGAGTCAGCTTGGGGGGATGAGGAGAATTTCCCCTCTGGAGATGGCGAGGGGGCACCTGAATCGATTTCCTCAACCTTTGGCAGCTCCTCTCCCTGTTCTTTGTTCTTTCCGGCATGTTCTTCAACGACTGAAACTAGAACGTTCTGGGCCTTCTCCGGAGAGAGAGTCATGCGGCGCATGGGCCTTATCCGATTAGACTCCTCAGCATTGTCGTTTTCGGCCTCCGTAGGGGGCGTTGGGGCTTCATCCGTCGAAGTAAGAGAGGTGACAGAGGCATCTTTATCCAGAAAGATTTTTTTGAGTTGTAGGGTCGCCAGTCTCCTGATATCCTTTTCAGACGGGAAGAAGTTCTTCTCAAATTCGGCGAAAGCCGTATCCCACTCAACCACCTTCTCTTGGACGCAGCGAAGGACGTCGTTCAGCGGGATAACTTCCCAGTATCGAGAGTCCATATATTTGTCCTGCAACTGCTTGATCAGGGAAGCATGGTCTTCATTCGCCTTTTTGGTCAGGAATTCGATCTCCTTCTTGCAGTCATCTGCCAGTTTCGGAATGACACTCTCAACATTGATGCCTTTCAGTCGCATTTTCACGGAATGCATGAACTTAGTGAGGCGTTGTTCCATCTTGAGATAGACCCCGTTCTTCAGCTTGAGGTCGTTATCGACTTTCCAAGTGACACGTGTTCGAGGCACGATAATCTCAAGCAAGTTGATGGGGTCGTAATGTATGCGGATGGCAACATCCTTGAACCCGAAATAACGAAGGTGGTCGCGCTGTAAGTCATGAGGGCATACACCGGCCCGCGCATGTAGATTCTTACTCCAGAAGGAGAGCTCCAAATATTTCCCGAATGAATATTTCCATGTATTGTCCGACATTGGGAACACCTGCGTTTCGTTGCCGCAAATCTTACAGGCGCTCCACATCAATATTTTATCCTGCAAGCCACGTAGCTTTGAAGGATATGGTTGAGTAAAGACGCTAATCTGGGCCTCCCCGTGAACATACTGACGATGATGTTCAAACATTCGTTTTTCACAACCATTGACATTGCAAATGGCATTCGCATTCAGACAAATGTCTTCCACAAATTGGCCCAGTGTGCAGTCCGGGTCAAATATGGTGTCGGCTTCATGCTCGTTGTAGAATTCGAGAGCAAGGAGATCGGGCCCAGCGCATGGGATTGATGAGGTGGTACACACAAGGCTGAAAAGAAAGACTATGTTCTGATGTGCGTAGGGGTCGAACATACCAACAGTCCCAGCAATGTACGCCTCCCATTGTCTTCTTTGTGTTTGGTAATGGTGCAATGCTCGATCATACTCTGCATCATGAGCTGCGTGTAAGATCTCCTTGACTTTAGGAGGGGCTCCTTGAGGCGATTCGTGAACCATTTCGGGAGTGATTAGAACGAATTTCTGGGGCTTGACTTTCTCGTCTGATAAGTCGCCGTGGTCATTGTTTTGATCGCGTAGACGTTTGAGATACGCTAATCGCCGCTCCATTTCTCTTGCGCGCATCAGTAGATAGGGAGGCTCGAACTTCACAAACGGTGATGCTGAAAGAAGCTTGGTCTCATGATCCCGAACTATGTCTTGATAGTAGGTAGGCATAGGGATGTCGTCCGGGACTTCAGTGATTTCGCCTGCCACAGTGGATTTGCTTGTCGCAGCATTGTTTTTCTTTTCATCGGATTCCTGAGAGCTTGAGCCAAGCGAGCTACTTTCATCTGGTTTCACCATTGGCAGAGTGTTCTGTCGTGGCTTGCTTTGGGGGTTTGCTTCATCCTCAATCTGAAGCGTTGTTGGCAACTTGGCGAATTCATCTCGCATCAAGCAGGTCTCCAGTCGGAGGTTATAGACGACGTAGACCATAAATTCCGTGATCCGCTTCACTCTCGCCAGGACATCATGATCACTTCCACGGAGAACGATGGTGCATCCAAGCGCTTTGGGACACCCAGATAGGTACATATAAGTCTTCTTTCGACCATTAGAGACATATGTCTTGACATCGAAGCTTCCACAGTCGCTTGTAACGGGTGCAGTCACAAGCTTGTCCATGGAAGTTATTATCTTGGTTTGGGTGCACCGAGACACCGCTTCGAGAACAGATGACTTGACGTTATAGGCGGTTGCAATATTGGCTTTCTCAAGTAGATCAAGTGCCAGCCCGGACACATTTTTCTCTACCAAAAGTAAATTTGGCCGCAGTGCCGCTATCCGGCTGACGAGATTCTCAAGAAATTCCCCCTCTTGACGAATGACAGGCTCCAGGCTCATAAAGTGCTGCTGGTGGCGTGCGTATTCAAGTGGGAAGGTGATTATCAAGAGCTTCGGCTGCGGAATGCTTCTCGGCATGCTCTTGAGTGCAAGATTCTTAGTGAAAACCAAGCCCGAGACATATGACGTATCTCCTGGTCGGCCGCCTTGAATCTTTTTGAGTTTGATGTAATGGCGTATATCCATATCATCGCCATTGTGGACATCTGGGTCAACCTCATCAGCAGCCTTTAATAGGATCGGAAGAAGGGCAGTTTCCCAGCTATTAGCGTGGGGCACCGCTGAGTCTTTCAAAAGTTGTCTCAAAAGTTGACGAACATGTTGCAAGCTGGCTTTGTTGAGTTCCACCGGCGGGGCGCCAGCTCCTCTCATGGACGAACTCCTGGTCATTTTAAAGCCACTCGGGGTTACTGCGGCAGGAATCGTAGGGTTGTTGCTGGATGGATCATTTATATTGAAGACACTGTCTTTCGACGCTCTAGGTGAATGGCGATGAATACTGCTAGCAACGCTGAGGTTCCGTCGACGAGGACGAGGTAGGTTCACTGCCCTCGAGCTGCTAATACTTCCTTCATCGAAATCGCGACCAAAATTGTGATTGCTTCCAACACTACCAAAAGCATGTCGGCCTTTTTTCATGGCCGCAAGAAATCCGCCAAAGGTTGTCCGTTCATTATCAGCCCCGCTCTTAGATAATGAGCCTTCTGATGCGGCTGATAACAGACTTGGCTGTTCATCGCCGCTGGAGGCATCATCGGAGAGGTACTGTGCTAGGTCCGGATCAATGATGTTGTCTTTGTGGAACGCAGACATGCGAGATGCGTAGGCAGCATCTTCTGCATTTCGACGTTGGAAAGGTGCCCGATCCTCGTGGTAAGGCTTGAAATTACGGACGTATTGCTGGCGAGAGTGGTGACGCTTATGACCGATGGAGTGGGTTCTCCCGACTAGTGAGGATTTCAGAGACCTTGACGATGTCGGTCTTGCCAAGGGTCGATCGGGACTAATCTCGAGAACTGCGGAGCGGCGGTTATGTCCCTCTCCAGCACGCCTGGTGGCGGGAATTGCCATTGTTGGTGTCTTCAACACATGGTCTATTGATTGAGAGACCACAGAAGAGGCATCGTCATCATCCACAGTAGCCAGTCCCAATTCCGAAACCCGAGGGTTGATCACGACTGGGCTCTGTTCGCTATCTGAAAACTCGGACGAATCATCTTCATGCCCATTGATCATCGCTTCGCAGGGTTTGCAAACCCTAATGGAACCTGGTTGGCCGAATCGCTCTCCTGGGATCAGAAGAGTACATTTCGAGTCAAATATCTGACCACAAGTACGGCAATGATGCTTCCGTCGAAACGTAGAGAAAGGCTCTCCACAGTGGAAGCAATCCTTTGAATTTTCATCACGCATCCAGTATTCTCTGCTGAGCAATTTGCTTCGAAGATGTGGTGTGTGGCCATCACCTGCGGGAGCCCGCCATCCTCGCCCATCGTGACTCGCACTGCGCTCGTTGCCTTCCAAGCTTCGTGGTGTCCAAAGAGGTGAGTTGACCGTTGATTCAGACGGAGGTAATGAATTAGGGAGGGTGATGTGGCCCGGTGGTTGCTGTCCTTTCTCGCTTGTCCTTTCTCTGAGGGACGGTTTTGATGATTCCCTCGAACGGGTGTCTCCATCTGTTAGATATAGAGAGGTAGCACCGGTCGACGGGGTTTGCCCTTCAGTAAAAGAACTATCTCCATTTCCTGGTAGCTGAGAGACGCTATTGGCTCCTGAGGCGGGGGCGGTAGTCGACTTCTCATGGTTAAATGAGGCTGCTGAATTGGATCTTATTCGTTCTTCCGTGATCGAACCACTATCTTGAGACCCATCGATTGATCGTTTGGCCTTCCGCGAGGGACCAGGGAGTGAAGCTTCTGTTTCATGAGATATAAGGCTATCGGCCGGTCCAGGTACTTGAGCACCTGCTGTGGCGGTGCGACTCGCCTCCCCAGTGCCTGATCCTTCAAAAGAGTTGTTTTGAGACTTGGGTTGTAACACAGGGGAGTGGGTCAGCCGTTGACTCCATCCTGACGAGGCCAAGGAGGCAGTTTGAGGGCCTTCCTCTTTATCGGTGCTGGCGGAGTCTAATGTTTGGAAGCTATGAGACGATAAGTTGACGGAGTTGTTGCTAGAGTGGACAGGAAAGTCTTTAATGGCATTAACGTTGACTTCCGTCACAGTGGGGTCTACTGCCGCCGAGCTTGAAGTGGCCTTGTGTAGTGCTGTAGTTGGCGATTTCAAGGCCGTGGAGGGTGCTATAGATGCCTTGGAGGAAATGCTTGCTGTCTTGGATGAGACCTTTGAGTTCTTACCGGCTCCTATGGGGTGAGATCCCTCGTTATTTGTTTGATGGAGTGTAGGATCCAGGGACTGTGCCCCAGAGTCGTAAGATGCTGTTCGGTGATTGTCCCGGTCTGTTTTGGACGAGGGAGCATGCTCGGGACGCGAGAGGGATCGCTCCGCTGGGGGACTTTTCGGCCCATGATCATCGATGGATCCTCTCTCGGACGACCTTCCAACGCCACTGACGATATCCCTCACTCCCCCAACAGACGTTCGAAACCGACTATAAAGTCCACTTAATCCCCCTTGCAGCTCATGTGAAAGACTCTTGTCTTCCGTCGCGGAGGTGGGGGCAGGTGGGTTGGTGAAATCGTTGAACACGGTGAGGGAATCTGACTGGTAAGCAGCCGTATGAATCTGATCAAGGGCAGCATTTAGGCCGTCTCTTTCGGCCTGTGTGGATAACGACGATCGCGAACCACGTCGTCCGAGTGGGAGGAAGATGGACGATGCCGATGGGCTCGACGTCCCTTGTGATCGCTGGGAAGCCATCGTAGGCCCACGAAGACTAAGTGAAACGGGCTATATTCAGTCGGGTGTCTCAGTAGAGAGGAATAGCGATGGTGACGCGCATACGTGATATCAGTGGCGGAGAAACCCCGTTTCCTCGCGACTGATCAAAGGCGTTAGGGAGGGCTTCGTAGTGATCGGCGGGGCGCTCAGTCGAATCGGCATCCTCTGGAGGGCGGTTCTTCAGGGAGAGGGAAGGGTTTATACTGGAGACCGGGGAACTCAGTTCTTTGTGACGCGTCGAGACATGTCGGATGGTGCAATCATGCTTTGGCGTCTGAGTCTTGCAGTGATGGTCGACTCAAGGTTGTCTTGCATGTGCCGATGCTGCCCAATGACGTGTTGTGGCACAGACCCCTCTGTGGCGGTGCATCTCGTGGGCGGTGAGGCGCGTCGTAGCGCGTCGCTCCTCATGAAGAATACCTGTGAAGCCTTGCATCCGGTGAAATTATTGAGCTGTCGCCGTCGCCCCTCTTCTCCCGAGGCCGGGAATTGTCGACGAGAGCCCTGTCAATGTGGAGGGAGCGGTAACTCTGTCTGAGTGCCCCGACACCTCCCGCGGTTCTCTCCTGGTTGCTTACGTTTTCTGTACCACCTTGTGAGATCAGCCAGCCCAAGCCCAGGAGCTGCTAGGATGTTTGAGACCCAATCTGGAAGATCGCACATTTCACACTCATGACAATGGGGCTCCCACATGCCTGGATAGCTTCCTTGATCGAACGCTGCCTTTCTCTGTACAGCAGTGGACGTGCGGAGGAACTCGATGTTGAAGATGATGGAAGCAATCTTCGGTTTCCCATTCGATCAGGGTGTAACACCCTGATCAACGATGTGAGTGAATCCTTTTCCACCAGGGATGGAACTGTCTGACCGTTTACTTTGATCACTAGTGGCCAGGAAGCAATGTACCTAACTGCAATGTGACGGACTCGAAAACTCAGATCGAGGCTTTTCTATCGCAAGATTCCCTCAAAGCATACCAGAGAACATTCCCGGATAAGCCAATAGACCGAAACGTTCGGGGGTACATGATGGAGCTAAAAGAGTTTGAAGTGGTATTCGTGTACGCCACCGCTGAGCCAAGCGTTCATCTTTATGTCGAGGAATTCGCCATCTCCTGGGACAAGCCCAGGGTCAAAGGACCGCCACAGGGCAGGAAATTGAAAAGACATCCCTCCACCGCAGGTATCATGAAAAGATTGTTTGATACTATCACCTCTCAGCGTACAGGTGATGAGACATTGTCACAGCTCCGCGAGCGCTCCCTCGAACCCCAGATCAGTGGAGCTTCGCAGGTGAATGCGACGCAAAATATGTTTCTCTCCCAAGTCCCGACAGCTTCCACACATCTCACACAAGCTCAATCCGTAACACATCAAGTTCACAAAGATATTTCATCGACAGACCAATTACTTGCTCATCTAGGACCTGGCACCAAATCAACGGACAATGTGACTACCATCGGCAAGGACCAGCCGGCAGATAACACCGATTCGAATAGCCATACAAGCCATATCGATGCTAAGACATCACCACGGCATGCAAGTAGCACCGACAGTGTGAGATCTGTCGGCAATGAGAACGCCGATGCTGCACCAGAAGTACATCAATTCGCAGCAGCCCTTACGTCAATAGCAAAGTATCAGGCCAGCCAACCCCAGGATGGGCCAGATCCACACTCTTTGAACAATAGCATGAGCAGGAAAACTGAGCGGCTTCCTTCAGAAGAAGCAGCCATTGTCCCCGCTACAAATGCAACCCCCAGTGAGCGTCCTAATACGCCACTACCTGTCGAAAAAGTCGCTCCAGCACACAACACTGGGACTGGGGCAAACGGTCACCAAAATGAAGTCCAGATAGACCCCCGGTATGGAATGAAAGAAATCCGGACATCGGACATCACTATACCACCAGATCAACTCGACCGCCTCGAACAAGATCAGCGACAGTGGAAACCAGGAGCAACCACCGTCCCCATTAAAAGCCCGACCCACGGTGGGTGCCCTGCTGCCTCACACCCTGTCGAAGAGATTGTCGCAGCACGCAATATAGGGGCAACCAGCCAGCACAGTCAAGTTCAGCCAGACCCCTGGCTTGGGATGCAGAATATCGGAAAATTGGACATCACTATACCGCCAAACCAACACAAACTTCTCGAACAGCATGCAAGACACTGGGTACCACCGAGGTTAGGAGAACAAATGCCACACGGGTGTGTGCCCCCTGAACTTCTGAAACAATGGAACGATGCTGCCTTGCGAAGAATGGAGGATTCTTCTAGTCAGAGCGAGGAATCCAGCCCTGAACCAATACGAAATGACTCACAGCCTGATCCTGTTCACTCCAGCAAGAGAAGCTCTGAGGCTGCTTCAGAGTCTGAACAGGATACGGAGTCTGAAGAGTCCATTCATTGGTCTCCAAGCCCTGTGCCTCGCACTCCCAGACACGGAGAGCTACCCCAAGATAGCAGTCCTATAAAACCTAAATCAACAGACCCAAGTCACCAGTCTGTAACACGCAAGCCAAAAGAACCTAGTCCACAGGTAAACTACACACAGAGGGACTCCCATGTGGAGCCCGTGTCTGATCAAGGGAATGGAAATGGTCCATCCCAGGGCGCAGTACTTGAGGAATCTGTCGTTGGGGACCACAGAAGCGACAACAAGGATTCTATACGTGAGCTCGATCAGAAGACCCATCCAGATATCGAAAAATGCCCGCCTAATGACTCTGACGAGGAAAGCGACGATTCAATGATGGATACTTCTGTGCCGTGTCCTCTCGCTCGCTCTTCTCAAGCATATGTTGCCAATCAATCAGATCAGGAGGTTAGCAGCTCAGGACCCACTCTTCCTGAGGTACAAGATCGTGTTCAAGTGATGGAAACGCCTGCGGCTGATTTCAAACGCATGCGTCCGATCGTGCCGATCGAAATCAGCAATGGACAGGGTAGTGAACAACTCTCACCTGCAGGGGGCAAATCGTCATCTCAGTCGCGCATCGTCAATACGTACGCGAGCAACAATTCGGAGGCCAAGGCCACCCAAAACACGTCGAACGGAGCGCAAGGCGAGCATGATGGCCACGGTATCGACATACCGGGAACTCAATTAAGCAATGGAAGTTGGTCTTTGCATGATGCGATGTCATTCCCATCTTCGGCACCTGGGATAAACTCCCCAGCGTCAAAGGTCCCTGCGCAAAGTCCATTGCCAGATTCAACCAATGAATCTGTGCCTTCATCAAAACCGTTATCCTCTCATAACGAATTGATGTCGTCGATTGAAGAAGAGAACAAAGAACAAGGCATCACCGAAATTCAAAGCTCTGGCCACCGCCTGTCCTCGCAAAGCGCACAGCCATCACCTTTGAAACGAGCAGCATCTGAACTTGACACCATTGGCATGTCCCCGGCAAAGCGATACCAAATGAGCCGGGGCCAAACTTCTCGCGGGAGGGAATCCACAATGTCTGCGTTTAACATCATGTCTCGAAGAGAGAGCTATATCAGCCTCAGGGATGACCGTGCTGAAGCATATAGGGTATTTGAAAAATTTCGAAACGATTACCCCAGCTACTTTGGTGATTTTGAGCACTTCTGTGAGTTATGTTATAAGTTGCGGACCCTGCGTGCAGAGGATGTCTTGAAGCGATCTTTTCTGTGGGATGATTTTATCATCAAGAATTTGGAGGACTTTTCAAGTCACCTTGAAAGCAGTGCTTCTGCGGAAACAAAATCTCTGCCATATGAGCAATTCTTCTTGTCCAACTATAATCGACCTTCATACAAGAAGAGAAGCCTGAACGCAGCTGGCATTGAAAAGGCTGCATCTCAGCACATCTCATATACTAGCGAGAGTCCTCTGCCAGACAAACCTGGACGAAGGGATGAGGCCAATACCTCATTTACCGGGAGTCTGATTGCCAAGTTTTCCAATTTCCATGCCCGCTCATTTGGCGCTTCGACTCAGGGCCCATCTGATGAGGAAACCGTCGATCGAATGTCAATGACGGTATCTTCGCCTGTAAAGGAGAGGAATCAGGAACGGCCAGCTGCTGGGGAAGACACGCCACCATCGAATCCGCTCTTCGTCCCCATGAGCTCCGACACATCCCAACATGCTGGCGTCGATAAACACGAAGACCCTCCCGCCGGGTCTGTGGGTACCGAGAGTCAGAGCCAGAACCAGAACCAGAATTTGAGCCAGAACCAACACCAAATGCAAACGGACGGAGACAGGTACGTGGACGCAGACATCGACATGATGGACGTGACACATGAGACCGCCAGTGTCGAACTCGGAGAAGACACTCCCCCGCCCACAGCTTCCCCAGCTGTGGCGACAAGAACCGAAACAGAAATACCAGCGAGTGACGAAGAGGACGAAGAGAAAGATCAAGCCAATGACGAGGACGAGGACGAGGACGAGGACGAAAACTGGTTCGTCTCACTTCGACACATCCGCGAACCTGGGCCCGGATGGTGGGACGATCCCAACACGCCGATGAAGAAATGGGCTCAGGCCGATCAAAACGTGCTCAGTGAGCGCGTTCGTCGACCTGGTTGGGCGCGCATGCCTGTTGATGAAAAGGGCGTCATTCAGCCGTGGCGGTTGCGGTCGTAGTACCCGTGATTGATTATTCTTCTTTGGTTGCCTTTGTTTTTTATTAGCTGCTTTTCGTGCGAGCGATATATAGGATGGAGTTTATCTGATATCCGTATGCGGGGCGTTTTTCAAGACAGAGTCGGGTCGATCAAAAACATTGTTACTTGGGTGTGCTTCAAAGTGATCATCTCACATCATATATCAATAGCGGACTCCTTCAGACTATTCAGGGAGAGGAGTATATAATATGCAGCTCGACATCGCCTATAGTCTCATGAGTGGGTCTTTGGTGCACGGTTCCATATCAATCATCTTGGCTTTGGCCAAGAAACACCGGCGGTCCAGATGCAAAGTTGGAACTTGAACTTGTCGTAGTACCAAATCCAGCAGGGGTCTAACCCAGGTCCATCGACGGGCGCATATGGGACCCACGAGTCGAGCGCTTGAATTGACGATGTTACGTTAGAAGGGAGATGTAGTTGATCAGAAGTGTGTTCATTTCATGACAAAATGAGGGTATCTAGCTCAATCGTAGACATCTATATCCATAAACCAATGAATGAAAGCAAGCTCAAGTCGATAAATACAGTACAAGTCTGGGATAAGGTATGACCGCCAAAAAAGGCCATAAGAGGGTTGCAAAATGCCGTGATTCTCGTGAAACCATGCTTTCCATCAGCCATGGGAAAGTGTGTTTCTAGCTCGTTGGTATTTAGTTTTTTCGTTTTCGTGTTTTTTTGGAGGGTTTTGTTTCTTGCTTCTTCAGACAAGTCGTTTAGACATGACGGAAGGGCTCGTAGGCGTTCGTCCGCTGGGCATTGGCCGGGGCACCCGCGGGCGGGTAGGAGGTGTTCTGGTAGGCGGGAGTTCCATAGGGACCCAGGGGCTCGTAGGTGTACGGGGCCTTCTCGGCAGTGACGGCACGGGTGTTGTCGCGGTTGCGGTGGTTGTAGGGGGAGCGACCGGAGCAGCAGCAGGAGCTGATCATCCAGAAAAGGGCACCCGCGAGGGAGAAAGCGACGGCCAGCCAGGTCGCCGCGAACATGTTCTTGCCCATGGACCCGGTGATCCCGGCAGTCTGCAGCTTATCGCTAAAGACGCCGGCGATGATGGAATAGAGGGCGGTGGAGGTAGCGGACGCCGCGGCGGTGAACAGGAAAGCGATGATGGCAACGAGGGTGGTGACGCAGCTACCCCAGCGGCTGCAGATGGCGAAGATGCCGACGATGAGCTCGACAACGGTGGCGATGAAGGCGACGATGTAGGCGACGAACATCCACTTGGAGACGTTCTTGTAGACGTTCAGGGTCTTCTCGACGTCGTTGGGGAGGGCGTTTTCGAGACCGGTCTGTTCCAGGTTCCAGACTTGGAGCGGGTTGAACCAGAACATGCTCTTGGGCTTGGAACACTCGGTGACGTTGTACTTGTCGCCGTCGCTGATGGTTCCATCACAGTACCCCCAGAGACCGATGGTGTAGAAGTCTTGCAGCCCGGTCAGTTTCTGGACTTCCTGCAGAGCGGTCTGGATATCTCCATCGCTGACGCTCAGGCCGGCGTCTTTGAGAGCACTCGTGACTTCGGATGTGACGCCATTATTGGTATCTGTGATATTATCGAGATTGGCCTGGGATGGTTCGTTAGTCTACCGCGACGGACGGGAGGAAGAGAAGGTCGAATGGCGAAACATACTCTGAAGAAGTAGAGGTCGTTGAGGGTTCCCGAACTGGCGTTTGTGCAGCCCAGACCGACGAAGATAATGCATACCAGGGATGCGATGGTGAGGGCATAGGGGGTGAGGATACAGAAGAATCGGCCGGCTTTCCCCATGATGACGTCGGTGGAGTGGTTGGGAGATGGGATTGAGGGTATGGAGGGAAGGCTGTCGATGCTGATGTCAAGTGATGATGTCGATATCGATGTCGATGTCGAGAGTCGAGTGTTTAAAGGGGAGAATGATGCGACTCAGATCTCGAGGAGACAGCGGATAATAAATAAGAATGACCGGGAGAAAAAGATGATGGCAGGAACGGGAACACCAGCCATGGATGGGGTTTATAAGGGTCGCGGCCGATCACCACTCCTGATTGGGAGGCGCAGTCGGGTGGAGGCGTGGAAGCCAATCAGACCGCGAGCCAGCGGACTACGCCACAATGAAGCGGCGTTAGGTAAGCACTGCCCGTTTCTATTCTTGTTTTGCGACTCTCGTGGCGGAGACCAGCCCTACCGCCACGTCAGATGCCGTCCCAGCGGTACGCGGCCTCGACGTAACCTACCCAGCAGTAGTATCTACACAACACCTACAGACAACACCATTGTCCCGGCCGTTTCTTTCATATCTTCTCGATCCCTTGGACGACTCCTGATTCTATTGTTCTCGGCAATCCACCTGACCTGACACCTATGCGCGACAAACACACCAAGATTAGGCTCCCCGCCGTCCGCATCCCGCGCGACAGGCTTCGAAATTTCCCGCTTGGCAGGCGGCTGATTGGGTTTATCCCCCGTACAGCCTCGTTGCCAAGAATCTCCCGGTATGGATCCACTCTCTCTAACTCAATCCACGCATGGACTTTTTTTTTTTTTTTTTTTTTCCTCCTTTCTTCAGCAACAAAATAATCGATTCAGAGTGCTGACCAGCATGCCTAGTACTCCTTGCTGGATCTCCACTCTCAGATCACCTCCACTGTTAAAGGCACTCTCGCGACATTCAGGCCATCCATCTCAGGTGTCATCTCAGAACATCCCCGAGACCACCAGGCTCCCGACAGGTCATCTTATCCGATCCAATCCCGTCAACAACGTATCCGAGCGGGGGGAAAATCCTCCCAAACTCACCGCAGCAGCAATGATTATCCCGATTGAGCCACCAAACTCTGCTATTTCCGTCGATTCGCTGCCGTCGCCGTTCCACGGTCCATGTCGAGCTGACGCCATGAGCTCCCCAGGCATCTTCATTTCCCGTTGCATCTCATCCTGCAGAGTCTTTTCCGAAACGAGCAATACCCTGCGCCAGACCAAACTAACTCGTTCAGCCTCAGACCCCACCGACAATCCCGAGCCACAGGCACAGCGCCATACCAGAACCGGTCATCTGTTGACGTGATGCAGACCACGCTTGCACGACTCAGTGGGTCGCTGTCGTTTCAGCCCGAGCCATGCTCTCATAGTACGTACTCGGAGTACACTACCACGGAGTACACACTATATACATAGTACCATCGAGTGTGTAGTCTCCGACCAAATCTCGTCCAAACTACTCCGTATGGCTTGCAGTTTGATAACCTTCTGCCTGGTGATTTGTGGCTATTCCAATACAGGTTTGGCTTCGCTTTGCACCATACAGCGTCGACCCAGAGAGGTACCATCCATTCTCCACCTCACCAACCCAACACTATATACACACAACCGGCAAACAGACACTTCCCTATACAGATCCCCCCAAATCGACCACCTCCATCAATCTATCCCAGGTACGGCTGCAACACGTCCAACATGCCCGTATAAGCAGAACCACTCGGGGGCTCCATACTGTACATATAATTCCCCCACCAAGGCCCAGCCGCCCACCACATCGCACCCGTCCACACATCTGTATTATCGGCAAGATAATCCAGCATGCCCGTAACCGCCGTGCGGCAAACATCGTTGCTCGCACCGGCAAACTCGCCCAGCACGCCGATCTTGCCATTATCCTTGAGCCACTGCGTCGCCTCAACCAGGCGCTCCTGGCCAATCGTGCCCGACACACACGTCTCCGACGTGCCGGAGCTGTCCGAGTCGAGATACTGGTGCATTTCGTAGATGAGCTTGTCTTGCGGGTCGGTCAGCGCCTTCATGTTGTCGTTGACGTCGACCCAGCTCCAGGCGCCGCTCCACTGGTTGCCCTCGACAAAGATGTATTGTTCCGTGGCGCCGGCGGCACGGATACCATCGATGGCGGCTTGGTTCAGGTTGAGGACGAGGTCTTGGTCCATGGTGTGGTATTCGTTGTCTAGGGGTGTCAGCACCTATCTTTTCATCCCGCTCATCATATGTCTCTGCGGGAGACGTACTGGTATCGAAGATGACGAGGTTGTTGGTCGCAAATTGACCGGCCAGGTTCTCCCAGAAGGTCTGGAAGTCAGCGGTGCTGGATATGATCTCCTCGTTGCTGCAAGTTGGGTTAGAACAAACAACTGACAGGTTCTTGTGATGGTTCATGACCCTGGGTGGGAATTCACAATCGACCGTAGTTATGGGGATCCAGAACAGCATGGACACCCGCATCAGTGACCGCATTGACCACCTATATGCGTCGCGAGTTAGACCTCTTCTCATGTAGCACCCAATTTATGTTGAGGAGCAGTGACTATGACTTACATCAGTCAAATTCTGCAGATACGCCTCGTTATACGCGGCCGTCATCGAGTCCGGCGTCAACCGCTCCATCTTGAACTGGATACGAAAAATGTTCATTCCAGTATTGATCAAGGTCTGGATGGCGGAGATATCGGGCCAGATGTACTCAGTCCCCTAGCACAGACAACATATCAGTAAAAGCACAAGTATATACCTTCGACATACAAGACAAACTCACGTATTCACCAGGAATGGTATCTTCGCCGAATTCCGCTCCAGACTCGTTGACACCGAACCCTTGTTCTATCAGTATACGAGTCCTATCTCACAACTGATAAATCAGATCAGAAAAGACCAACATTCGAAAACTCTGGCTCTCTTCTTGTGCTCCGTAGGAACCGCCATCGCGGAGCCCGCCGCGACAGCCAGCAACAGACTGCTTAGCTTCATAGTGGACCGGGAGAATAAACGGGTAGATGTTTCAGTCAGTGATAGAATAGAGAAGCCAGACGTATACCGGGAATGAATGACAAAACCTGGGGAATTAATCGTTTATCGATCCTTCGTCGGGGGAATAGGGCTGGCTTTATACCACACACGCCGAGTGACACGCGGTCATTCCTCCCCCAAAGACATCCGACATCATCGACTCCACATCTTAATCTAAATCTCCAGCTAGCCCTCAAATACAAACCCATTCCATCCCTGATTCGTGGAGTGAAGAAACGGGAAAAGATACAGGGGACGTGCCCAATGAAACGTCCACGCATATAAAGATGGAGTATGCGTTTCGGGCTATCGGACCGTCGAGAGCAGCAAATCTTGTCACAGGAGACATCTCATTGATCCCTCCGTGCAGGTGGGTGTCAATGACCTCACGTTCTTCCCGGAATCTCCAGAAAACAGTGGTGGAATCAGAACACCGGAGTAGCCCATCTTGATCCACGATACACGACACCATGCCCTGATCTGCGGCTTGGCGGGTGGTGTGAAACGTCCACGGAGATTATTGAGAGCGTCGCCCCATCGCGCTGTGAGGGGGATCGACAGTCTGGGGATCCTGATTGATACTGACGCCAGGGAGTTTTTTTCTTCACGTCCGTGACTGTATTGGTATAGATTTACGTGGTGAGAACGTGTTTGTTCCTTGACTTTTCGATGTAGATGCCGTCGCTTGTTGTGTTTGAACTCGACGGAGATGTGTTTGCACAGAAGGTTGGCTTCGTCTCCGTTATGTAGGTAGTAGTCGGTAGTGATCAAGCATTGCCTCGAACAGAACTATATGCTGGTAGCGGCGGTCATCAAACGCCACCACATACTTTATCACGATGTACCGATGGTGGGAGCGAATATATCTCACTAGCGTACTGCCTACTGTAACCTGGCAAGAAGGATGAATATGGACCACAACATAGAGCATTCATTACGGATGTAAGTAAAACTAGAGACCACAACCAAAAAATATAAACAAATATAGAAACATACAACAGCCAGGATT